>JASDQU010753305.1:13631-37269 GCA_032191745.1 Picea mariana | reverse complement strand
ACATACAACACACAGCAGCCAGCCAAACTACTACTTTGGCTGCTCCCCCTACCAAAACGTCTAAAGTACACATAGGGCAGTCGACTAACCCAAAGGCCACGCAACAACCTGAAGGGAAGAAAAAACAACGAAATAAGGGTAAGGGGGATAAGAAACCCACCGATAATGCTGATGGGGACAACATTGAGAGACGGAAGGCGAGGTATCCATGCAACTTGTGCACGGAAGACCACCCGACCCATCTATGTCCTCGACTTGCAGAAGCCCAAAAGTTTGTGACACAGCAACAACTTGTTGTGTTGACCAATCCATTTCAACATGGGCAAAATCTAACCCAAGCCTCTGCAAGCACAGAAGGGGGTAGCCAAGAACCCCCTCTGCCTGCGAACAACCCCGCATCCACAAACGTATATATGGTGAAGGGTGATGGTTTTATATCAACTAGAGTGCATGACTATAATAAACCAAGCACTTCTGAGAAGGGTAAAGAAGCTGAACTCCCATCTTTTCCTCTACTGATTGAGAAGACGTTGGGCGAAACAATGACATGCATTCCCAAAGGCACATTCAAAAAATCTTCTCATAACCCAAACGCAAGGGCCGCCCAGAACTACTCTATGGTGGAAGATTTATCACAAACCCCTTGTGCGATGTCCACTTTGGAGGTCCTCCAAAGCTGCCCTTCTAAGAGGAAACCCTTGTTAACCTCTTTAGGATCTACCGAGACTTGTAATCTAGGTACCATCATGTTAGATACAACTGACTTAAAACCTCGTCTTCCTTACCACGTAGCGTTTCAGATAGTAGTGGCTTATCCCACGAAAACTTTTACACGGAATATCTTCCGCACGGTGGTCGATGAGGGAGCCTCCACATGTGTTATGTCGTTGGCATGTTGGAAGGCCATTGGCCAGCCCATTTTTTCTCCATCACCTACTCTCCTCACTGCTTTCGACGATCATTCGTTCCGACCACATGGTATCATTCCTTCTTTCCCCATGTACTTAGGAGGGAAGACCATGTGTGTCGAAGTAGAGGTAGTCGATGCTCCCCTCGACTATAATCTCTTGTTAGGACAGAGTTGGACTTATGCTATGCAAGCTGTGGTTACTATAGTTTTCCGGGTCTTGTTGTTTCCACACGAGGGCCGGATAGTGACCATCGATCAATTGTCTTTCTCCAGACCTGACCTAGCTTTGGGGGCATCCACGGTCCCAATGATTGATAATCCTCAACCAGGTGTTGTCAACATAGGAGTTGGTTTGTGCCCATCCTTGATGGGTACCTTCGATTACCCACCTCCTCACGGCGATATCAAATTTATATCTAATCACCATAAGGCTGAGATTTTTCAAGTTTAGTCATTCCACACGACTTACTTCGAGGATCCATGGATAATTCCTTCCCCATCGGCCACGATGGATGAGACAGGGCACCCAGGCATGTCCATGCCCTTGTCTGCCGCTGAAGTAGCATACTCTTTAGTCCAGCAAGCTTCAGCTAACACTGATCCAACTCCTGCACATGAGTTAGATCCACTTCGAGAGCTTATTTTGGCTCATGGTTCTCTCACTAACACCGATTCGTTAGACTTAGTCTTGCCCTCTGACGAAGCAGTAATCGAAGCAATGACTAGTCCAGACAAACCTTGGGAATATCTTCATCACAGATCATATTTCCTCCCAGAGTCAAGCTGAATCGAAGCAGGAGAATTCACCGTGACTATGACTGGAGATAGGTCTTGTCATACTAATCCCTTAGCTACACACAAGATCTATGCTGAGGGTAATATGGAAACCATTGCTGAAACAATACCTATCAATATCTCCTGAACCCCTAGCGTCATAGACAATGTTTTCGTCGGAGCATACAACTCCCCCGAGGAGATGTCAGGCATCAACCCACAAAGGGTCTATCATGAGCTAACTTTGTTTTTTTTCAAGCTCACTTTAATATCCGAAAGCAACATCTGACGAGACTACATTTATGCTTTTCGATCTCGTCCAAATTAACTGAGAAAAGTATCCATTATGGAGTCTTCTTTAATCCCTTTTCAGACTACTTAAAGATGAAAAGATTTTCGAGTGACCTTGTTTCTTCACACTCGTTCAATTGGTCCAGAAGAACGTTCCTTAAACGGGTCTTCTTTTAAACCCTTTTCAAACCCTCTAAACATGAAAAGATTGTCGAGCGATCTTTTGGCCTTTCACGCTTGTTAAACTGAAATTTGAAGTCACGTCGGTCCGGCGGTAGTTTACCCCTTTTTCGGTCTGGACGGTCAACTGTATGAACAAAGGTATACTCTATGGAACTTCCGTTCTTTAGAAGAGTACTCTCAGGTATAATTTTATCCCTTTTTCGGGCCTGAGGGACTAAAATTATGAAAAAGGAACCCCCACGGAGTCCATAGTTAAGCTCTTTTCAGACTCCCTAAAATTGAAAAGATCGTAGAGTGACCTTATTCTTTCACACTCGTTAAATTGGTCCAGAAGAATATTCCTGATGGAGTCCATAGTTAAGCTTTTTTCAGACTCCTTAAAAATGAAAAAATGGCCGAGTGATCTTGTCTTTATCACACTTGTTAAAATGGCTTTTAATAGACGTCTCGTCGGTGCTAGTTTACCCCTTTTTCGAATCGACTAGACTACCTTCGTAAAAGGTAGCCCAATGGAGTCTCGTTTTATGTTTTTCAGACTCTCTAAATATGAAAAACCACTAAGCTTACCTTTTCTGGGCTCGTTAAACTTACATCGAAGGACGTTACCATTGTTTGTTTTGTTAACTGCGTTTGCATACCTTATACATCAGCCTTATAATAGTTTTCTTCTGCATCTTAACACCTTTGGCCCCCAGAGGATTTTTTCCGAATATCATTCTACTAGAACATTATTCTTGTCCTTGTTCCTTGAACTTGTATGTTTGCAACACTCATTCCGCCTTTGTAACGTAATATTCTTTTATTCTTTTTCCACAATTATTGAAAAGAACAAAAAAATCAAATATACCCCAAAAAGAGGAAGGGAAAAGTATTTTCTTTATTGGAAGCATAATGAGTCACCCTTGGATAAAGCACATCTGTCCATTTTTTCATCAGACTATGGGATGTAGTACGACCTTAGGAAGTTTTTCTCACTATATAGAGTTGTGTCCTCCACCGTTTGGTTATCCTTCCAAACATATGGAGAGTTTGTGTTGCCTCCTGCTTCGTAGACTTATGATTAACATACATGCTGCCTAAGTCTCATCATTTGTTGTGCTATTGTCCAAGGGAAGTTTGTCACTAAGCCTGAGTCAGCCCCTCTGCAACATGTCTCTTGTCTGCATACCCGGCCATCCTGAACATCCAATCAAGTCCTTGTTCGAAATCACTAAAGCCTTCAGTCTGATCATCAAAATTATCAATTCCATGACCGACGAGCCATCGAAGACCTCTGGGTAGTGCAGTCGTACACTCATATTACACTCCTACCTGATTTTTGAAGATTTTGAAGTCATTGCTCGAGCTCTGAAGATCTCATCTCCAGCCATCAGGCCGAATCAGCTTCTGGAAGATGGATACTCTATACGTATATCTTTCTAATTTCGAGATGTAGCTCTGCTGTGTATTGTTCGCGGCTACTCTTTATAGTTATTTGACATGGATCTACAATGTATTTTATTGGTAGCCATCGTTCTATTTTTTTCCGAGCATGGGTATGCCCGCCTCAGTGAGACATTTTTTCTTTTGCAGACGGCACCTCCCGGTTCCTAATCCTTGGGCTCAATCGTTCGGAACATCAGTAAAGATTGGTAATGTATTTCGGCCATCAGATGCTCTTCTGACCTCACACATTAGGGGGCATCTGTTATAACCCTAAATTGTACCACACATGCTTACCTAGCATCAAGCCAACTCATATCCCTTCTTTGTCAAAACACTGCTGAACAACTCTTTGAAAATCCTCTTGAATAAAGGCCCACGTGCCCTAATCCATTACTACACGCATGTACATGCTGGCTGACCCAAAACAACCTGCGTGGACTGACAAAAGCATGAAAAAAGGAAAGTTTCCGACGGAACAAAAATCTATGGGTGAGTTAACTGAAACTCTCGGCCATGCATAGCCGAGGGTTCATCCAAATACCTAGCTCCTTCTAGCCTATAAAAGAAGGGGTAGGGATACCATTTGGAAGAGGAAAAATATAGCAAAGAAACTCTGCCCATTTACGTATTCCCATTGTCCCAACCCTTTAGCCTTTCCTTACGCCAAAGAAGATTCAAAGCAAAGCAGTTGAAGGACAGAAGAAGAGAAGCCCAGGATTAGGTTCAAGGAGCGGTGGCCAGTCTCAACTTTTGTAAGTTGACTCATTTTAGGTAATAAAGAGAATGCTTTTCCCGTCCCAATTCATGAACTTTTTATGGTTTGATTATTTTATGTTTGATTTCTAACCCGTTAGTATATAAGTAGTATGCATGCATAGTTGTTGCTCATCTTGAATGCAGGTCATCTTTGGAAGGAGTATTACGAACAAGTAATCAAGCACAATGAAGGATCGACATCAAACGTCGGTAACGAGGTAGGTTGATCTTTCCATGCATTTACTAAGAAAAGGGGATTTAAATCTAGGGATGAAGGTAGAAAGTAATTTCTATTTGGTCATATCTGCATGCAAAGTCTGAACTCTATTTGCTAGTCCGTAGGGTGTTTTTCCCCAACAACAGAATTGGCGACCGTACTGAGGAGACTCTCTAGGGTTCCTAGGATTTTATTTAGTTTTTGGGTAGTTTAAAGACTAGTTTTTCTTGCATGTCTTTTCTTTTCATTTCTGTAAGGTCTGACCTAGCAGGGAGTCTGGTTTTCCATACCAGCTTTCCCTGACTTTTTCTTGACTGTGTTTTTCGAGACCCACAGAGGTACACGCGGCCTGCACAAGGTCTGCACGCGTGTACCCGCACCCTATCCTCTTACAGCCCACATGTGAATGCTAGCTGTAAAGGTAGTAGTAGCATGTAGAGTTCAAAGAACCTTAGAGGCAGTCATCCTCTTCCCTGTCAGAATCACACATTCTCAGGGAGTTTTCTAGAATTATGTCTGAGTCTTGTTTGCTAACAGTCCTATCTCAGATTGTTTTTGCCTTATTAATTTTTCCTTGCATTATTTGTTTTTCTGTTAGAAAGAGTACCCAAGCCTTCAAGGGATCGTGGTTATCAATATCAGTGGTCTCTTCCTGGTTTGGTCTGTCTATTTTCATTTTTTCTTAGAGTTTAGATATACACGCGGCCTGTTCAAGGTCAGCCCGTGTGTACACGCCCTCTGTCTCTGTTCAGCACGTGTTCACATGTGTGCAGTTTGAGTAACACTTATCAAATATCTTTAAAGATAAATCATGCATAGAAGAAAGAATAGGAGACTTCGACATTGACTCTATTCTAGATGAGGAAACACGGGTGAATATCATGATAGAAAGAACTTGGGAAGCTATAGGAAGGCCTGCTATGATTCCTTCATTAGGTAGAATAGGACTATTCAAAGGAAAGATGATAAACCTATGTGGAAAGATCCCCCAGATACCTATGAATGCCAATGGGACTTCGACAGTGGAGGATTTCAAGATTATTAAATTTATTGAGAACATCGCCCCATTTACCATGTTACTAAGAAAACCTTGGATTGAAAGAGATCAGGCCAGAAGGAAGGAAGAAGAAGAAGTTTTAGAGCAGAAGAAGCAAGAGTTAAAAGATTTCATGACTAGAAGGATCACACACTTGATTGAAGAACAGAAGAATAGATCGAAGTTATTTAACACTAGAGACTCAGATTTCAAAGTTGCAAGAACACTAGAAGACCCACAGAAGATTGAAGTACCTGTTCCAGATAAAGAATAAGTATCACCCTCGAATATTAGGAAAGAATCTCAATAGCGCGAAGTAACTATGCCAAAAGGATATAACAATCAAAATGGAAAAAAGAATTCTGAGATGAAGCTCACCGGAAAGAGGGCTAGAAAACTAAGCAAGAAGAGAGCTACGATTGAAAAGTTATAGAAGGTTCCAGAGGGAACTTCACAGAGGGAAAAATTGCAAAATTGGAGCTTCGTCGAGATAGCAGAACAATATAACTGTTTGGCCAACCTTATGAATGGGTAGAAAGGCATTTATGGTTCACCACCAGACCATTGGACCATGCCATAACAGACAGAACAGACTTAAGGAAGGCTTCCCACCCATTGCAAGAGATCTGTTTCCAAGTTATCTAATTATCCCGTCGTGCCATGCACTGAGAACACTTTTGCTAATCATGAATCTGAGCCCGCGGACTCATTGATTTTACATAGTGATCATTGCGTTACTGTCCTCTATCCCATTGCAGTGTCTAAGTTACTCCTCAAACCCAAGATTTCCAACCCCAAGCGTATATGTCGGATGAGTTCAATGCTGCAGAGAAAATTGTCGAGGAAGTTCTCATCGACCTCATGACCGAAAGAGAAATTTCGATGTCTGTAGGTGTACAATCTTCATCGATGAGAGAAATGCAAGCCTCTCCATTGTATTCTCATGGAGCAAGACCATCCCAGTCATCAGCGGAAAAGAGAATCAATCACAAAGACGACCTAGCATTTGCGAAGTTGATTCCAACCATATTTCCTGATTACATCCCGCCTCTGGATGGCGCGGTGAATCGTGATAGTGTGCCACAATATTTTGAGTACACCATGGTCACTACGTACCTCCCAAAGGGGGTACACATAGTTCAAGCAGAGCAAGATAATATCACAGCATTGAAGTTCAGCAAATTCAACCTCGGAGATCACAAGATCTATGTTATGATCGCCCCGTACAAGTACCTAACTAGAACGAAGGGGAAGAACTCAAGGATAATCCCTCAGTAGTGGACTATGGACCTCATGCAGTCCACCCTCTTCAATATAATGAATATACTGCACTTTGGAAGGCAGCAGGAGGTTAATGCATATGTTAAGCTCCTACTGTCATGCTTCCATGGCGACTACTTGTGGCTAGATCGTCGTATTACAGTTGACCCAATGTTGATCCACGGGATCATTGGACTAAGTATGCAAGGACCTAATTTGTGGGACTTTTATCCAGGGAAAGCCGAAGATCGTGCACTGGCACAAAAAATCAAGGATACATATGGTGATGTTGAGAAGGTTACAAGAGGCTACAAGGTATCTTCCATCCAGAGCAGTGCAGTGCGTCGAGCATGTCAACTGGTAGCTAGAAAGTTAGTAAGGAAGAACCGACCTACACAGGTTACTCGCTTTGTCGTTGACCTCGCAAGAAAGTGCGCAGAAGGCCTACAAATGAACTTGGTGAAGTACCTAGTCAACTAATTGGAACTAGACTATCGAAAAGCACAGGATCGGGGTTATGAATTTCATTTCAGCTGGCTCATGATCCTCATTACATTTGTTGACTGGGAGATGTCGAAAGGTGCGACCTTCCTAGACATAGAGTCATTCAAACTGCTTGTTGCGAAGTTCGTTAACCTATGGTATTCAAGTTATATGAACAAACAATAGCAGTCGAATGTTGTGTTTCATACATATTACCTCCGGCTGAAGAGAGCCATCGAAGTTGAGCCTCATATGACTCTAAACACCTTGCAAAGGTTCCAACCCCTAATGAAGTTTAGCGCAGATCGACACTTCATCTACATTACAGCGTGAGCAGATGAACATAAAGAGAAGCTCCAGTCATATAATAAAATTACAGAAGAAGACCTTGAGGAGATCACTAGGGAATGGCCCACTGACCTCCTTATCCTCGCCAACCCTGCACAGATATCTGATCTTGATAGCCCAAAATAACAGAATACACCCAAGAAGACTGAGGAGGTCCAAAATTTAAGCAACACCTCAGGAAAGACTGCTTCAGTGTCACCTGACCGAGGGGCTAATGACGAAGTAGAAGCTGAACAGAAGCTAGATGAAGTAACACCGACTAGAGACGAGGTTTACCCCTTGAAGAAGAGGAAGGTTTCCCCCACTGAAACCTTCTTCCCAGAAGAAATTGAGAGCCACCATGACCAAGATGCAGACTTTCCTTACCTCAGATGATTTTGATTTCATCATCGCAACTCTGAACGACACTTCACTGGAAATAACAGAGAAACAAGAAGCCAAGTAGGAAGATATGTATGAGATAATTGAAGTCGAACTCCGAGGGGTACAACATACCCTTCAGTCCAGCCACGCAATCTCCATTGTGCCCCTGCCATCAGGAGAACCAGAGTTGGGAGATGAGCCAGCCCAACTCCACCGACTAGCTACTACAGTCGAAGCTCGCCTTCGATGAGCACAAGAAGAAACAGAACAAGCCACCCAGACCTTGAAGCAATTGCAAGGCATTCTCGTAGAACAACGCAACACTGCAGAACAAGAAAGTATTGCTCTCCAAGTGAAGTTTGATGAATAAAAATCACAGATGCAGCAAGGAAAATAACAGTTTCTCACGGAGCAACTCGAAGTGAAAGAAGAGGTCAGCAGAGAACTTCGCTATGTGACAAAATTAGAAATAAAGGTAGAGGACTGAGTCATGCAGCAAGTAGAGTAGCTAGCGAAAGCCCTCCAAAAGCTACAACAACACATAGCAGACTTAGAGCTCCACACAATTCCTGAGACTCCGCAGGATGTAAGGGATCAAAGAGAAGCAACTGCCCAAAGTGCAGTTGAAAAGATAAAGGCCCTTTCCATGGAATGCAAGAAACTAAGTGATCGCAGTGCCCAGATGTATGAGAAACTCACCGAGAATCCATAATTGAAGGCGCTGGAGTTGCGGCTCCAGGAAGCGAAGTATCAAGCAGAGACAATACAGGCGTAGTTGAAGCCCCTGTCAGCTGTGGAAAGAATGAATCGATCCCAAGAATAGTGCACTGCTCAGCAGCAAATCCACACTATCCAGAGAAGAGTTATGGAAGTAACTCAGAGGCTCCAACCTGTACAATATAATGCTTACCAATTTCTATCAAAGATCAAAGGCCAAGGAGAAAAAATCGAGTAGGTTGTCATTGCAACTGAACAATGCCTAGAAGGACCTATCAACGATGCATTCATCTAGGAGTTCATTGAACAAGAGGTTGTGGCACAACAACAAGTTGAAGCAACTCGATCCACGCTCAAGGATTTTGAAGCAGAACTAGTCATATCAGAGTGACTCGGGACGAGTCACAGGTGAGTGTTGGGGGCCTGTTGGTCCTTGACCAAGTTTTGGTAGATCCTTGGTCAAGTTTGATCTATTTTGGGACTTCGAAAGCCTGTCGAAGGCGGAGCACAAGACGAAGAAGAGATCACAGGATCTCGGCCCCTTTTTGGGTCCTTTTTGGGATTTGGGATTATGCAACGGGTATGGGGATGTGGGCCCATGGGTTTACCCATGTTTAGGCCTATTTTGTAAAGTATAAATAGATTTATAGGCGAAGGGCATCTATACATCGCATCTATGTGATGTTAAGCCATTGTTGCTATGTGCAAAAGTAGATCTGTGTGATTTCGCTCTGTGCATACTGTGTAAGACTTGCAAGGCTAAGTGCATGTGACTGTAATATACTGTGTGGAAGGATTTGTGTTGTAACCTAGTGCAAGTCTTACACAGTATGCACAGAGACAAATCACACAGATCTACCTTTGCACATAGCAACAATGGCTTAACATCACATAGATGCGCTGTATAGATTCCCTTCACATAGACATCTATTTATACTTTACAAAATACCCCTAAACATGGGTAAACCCATGGGCCAACATCCCCATACCCATTACATAGTCCCAAATCCCAAAAAGTACCCAAAAAGGGGTTGAGATCCTGTGATGTCTACTTCGTCTTGCGCTCCTCCTTCGACAGGTTGTCGAAGTCCAAAAATAGGTCAAACTTGACCAAGGATCTCCCAAAACTTGGTCAAGGGCCAACATACACCTAATTTTATTTTTTTTACATAAAAAAAATATGATAATTTAGTTGTTAACATACAGTCAGATTTTCACTGCAACCAAATGTACATCTAGGTTTTGAGTTGCAAACCTAAGAACTAATGATTAAAAACTGTATTTTCCAATGATATCTAAATCTATTTTACTATAATGGCGTTTATTTTCATCTTTGCTTAACCTTCTAAACATCAATCCTCTACGTCCCAAGATTCGAGGCAGGGACTAGCGACTGCGTGGCTATATCACTTGTTAAAATAATCTATGCTTCCTTGCATTATACTGTAGATGAAAGAAGTATGTATAATGTGTGAGTCAATGACCAAAATGGAATATTTTTTTGTTACTTAAAACCGTGCTTACAAGATTTCTAAAGTGATTTGAGAAATAGGGAAGCTCGAAAATCACATGGTTCAAAATATGTGCAAGTGAAAAAAAATTGTATCTTATTTTTATTTAAAAAAATATTCCATAAATATTTAAAGTGATTTGAGAAACAGGGAAGCTCGAAAATCGTTTTTGGTTCAAAATATGTGCAAGTGAAAATTACTTGTATCTTATTTTTATTTTAAAAAATATTCCATAAATATTTATAGTCCATCTTTGTATAATCAATCAATATTTTCATTTATATTTATTTGTAACTTATTAGTCCCTACCTCTAGCCAATGACTATAGATTTAGTTGGATGGTCAATTATGGTTTGCCTCCCTATTAGTTGGTGTGTTTTGTTAATTAATTGGTGCTTTTTGGTTACTGCATCCAAAATTTTGCATGTTTTAACAAAAACAAATTAATACTAATTTGAATTTTAAGAAAAATATTTTTTTTTAATATTTAAATTTTGTAAATTTAATTTTCAATTGGTGCAGAGATTGTGATGTGATGTAATTAGTTGTTACACATTATTTTCCTCACCCTTATGACCATTAATGATGTAAACCTATCTGTTGTCTTCAAAGGGATCAGTGGTCGGAATTCCTGAGGAAAGAAGGGAGAATAACTTTACCTGAGAGATGAAATCATATTTTCCTTTGTAAAAACCCTAGTAAGGAGGATCGTCGTACCCTGTCTAGTTCTAGGGGTGCGATGTTCCCAGATCATCGCATGCTGCAATTAATTTGGCCTGCGACGTCATCGCACTCTGCTCAGTTCTAAGGGTGCGACGATTTTCGTACGTGCGAAAAACAAGCATCTTCTCGATGCTTCTAGAAGGAGAAGATTCTCTGGTAAGGTGGCCTCCGATTGGTTTGGATCTTACTCACTTTTATGATTTAGTGGGATCATCCTAACCTCCTCACCTTATCCTCTTCAGATTATAAAAGGAGAAGAGCTCTCATGGAGAAAGATAGATTGGAGATTTGGCTTGAGAGTGTTAGCTTGGTTAGAGTTGCTTTGAGTTTTGCTTTGTCAAGATAGATTGTGAGTGACTTTCAGATATATAGTCTTAGAATTTTGGGAGCAGAAGTGTGTGGGAAATGAGGGACAGTTGGAAGGGACCTTGCGACATCAAGGCTTTGGTTGTAATCTCTCTTTCTATTGTTGAATACAAATGCATTGTTCTTTCCTATATAAATCTTATTTGTTCATATTGTATGATTCCTTGATCACATGCATAGTTTCATATCAAGTAGGCTCTACTATTCTTGTCTTCATTGGCTTTTGTTCCTTTGCATATATTTCTCCATAAGACTCGCAACGGAGTTTGGATTGCATTGGAGAAGTCGAAACTTCGATATTTAAAAGGTATGTTCTAGAGCCATTTCTCATTTGATACTTGAAATCTAAGGAAAGACTAGTGTATTGTCTTGTTTTGTTCTAGTTTCGTAGTAAAGCTAGGGAGATTTGTTAATGTCCGCATTCACCGATTAATTCGATAATAAAATTGGCGACCATACTGGGGAACTAATTGTTTTCCTAGTTTGTCTTGCTTTCTTTCTTTGATTGCCTGGGTTCTTTTTTCTGGGTCACTGAGAGATCCATCTTGACTCTCTGACTGTTTAAGTTCACTATAAAACCTTCTTGCTTTTTACTTTTGCCATTTTTATTTTGATCATTGCATCCTTCTTTGAGGGATAGTGTGATGATCTAGGATCGACGCACCCTACCTTTTGAGACAGTGCGATGTCATTGCACTATATTTTTTCTCTGGCCTGCGACGATCAAGGATCGTCACGCTGTGTTAGTCTACAGCCTGTGACGATTATGAAAAAAATTGATTTTGGATTGTTTTTCTTGCCCGTATCTTAGATATGGTTTTGGGGTAAATTTTTGGGTTTGATTATGGTCTGATTACAGTCTGCTTGACAGCTTTGAATCTTATTTTATCCTTATTTACTTTGTTTTATCTTGTTTTCTTTTGAAAGATTTGATATATTTCTTTGAGTGTCTTTCAGTTACAAAGCTTTGTTTTTATTTATAATTGTTTAGTGAAAAGAACACTTCTTTTTTCTGAATAACTTGTGTTAAAAGAGAAACTTTGTTTGGGTTTTTTTTTGTTTTGAAGTGATTTTCTATTGCTTTTAGCTATCGTTGAAAACCAAAACTCTTATTTCTTGTTTTGCATTAGATTGGGGGCATCCTTGCATTTGAAGTAACGAAATTGCATGATTTTTGGCGCTTTTGGTCTTGAATTCTTAAAAACAATTCCCCCTCATAGTTGGGGGGGGTCAAGAATCATGTATTGGTGTACAGTATCTTTTGCTCATTTCTTGAGAATCTTGATATTGATGAGTTTAATAAAATTTCCGAGTCATTGTGCATCTGGGAATGATAAACGTTTTCTCCTTCTCGTAATATAGCTTTCATCGAAGTGAAATATTTTCATTCTCATTTATTTTCATTGTTTAGAGTTGGTCAAAACATCATTTAGTCCATGCCATTTTCATCTTGAGTAACAATAGCCTTAAAAATAAAGCACTTATAAAAATTGATTACACATTTTTATATTTTATGGTAGCAAACCTACATTAGATTAGTTGTAGGGCTTTGGAATAGGTGTGAAAGATAACTTTCCAAAGATGCAAACAAACATAGTATCTTGTGATAGGGAGAGTTCAAATCCACTTGCTACATTTTTTCCTGGGAAGCCCTTCTAACATAAAGGTCAAACCTGAGGTCGCATTAAGACTGGAAGAGTTACTCACCCTGCTTTTTTGGTCTTAGTGTAGAGATTGTGTGTATTATTGGGGGTCACTTGAGAAGAAAATCCTCTAGGGACCTTCTCGAGTTGATTTTGGGCTTAGATACCCTGTCCTTTCACATGGACCGGACTGTCGATTGTTTCCCCAGGAATCATTGTAGTAATTGGTAACCTTAGTGGCCTATCTCTCTAGGGTCTTTACATGAGGTGACTATGGAGGGGCAAGTCTTCACGGTACCTGGAATCGACATTGGCCAAACTCACTCGGGCTCCTTGGAGGGTATACCCACATTTATGTGTGGGAGCTTGCACCAAGTTGTAAGTCCGTTAAGAAGGTCGTCAATGTAACTTTTCCACCTGCTCTATCTCAACCCTTTCTTATGTTGTTCCTACGATGTTGGATTTCATCATCAACTAGTGCGTTCATTGTAAGAAGGTTTTGTTTTCTTGTTTGCTTACTAGATTTTTAGCATGTGTTGTTTGTTTTCCCTAGTAGACTCTAGGTTGGATATTTATTTAATGGCGTCAGTTCCTGGAATGACCAATGAAGCAACCCCTGCTCTGGGGGAGCCTTTTGTTTTTCCTTCTTATAGAAACATTGGTCCTCCTTACATCGCTACTTTGAGCCTTCCAAGTCTCACCATTAGATTACATGTATGGTTTTTTTCCACTCAGGTAATCCCGAATGCAGCCAATGATTTTTTGTAAGCACTTCCCCCCAAGTGCATCAACCTCATGTTGATCCTTCACCTTCTTCACTGGTAAGAGATTCTTCACCTTCTCCACTTGCAAGGTTTTCTTCTGTTTCATCTTCTTCGCCGAGTGAAATCTCTAAGGCTAGTAACTCAATGGGTAAGAAGAAGAAGAAAAGGAAGAATAAGACGAAGAAAAATAAACAAGGGTCCAAACTTCCAATCACTGTTAGACATGTTGGAAACCAACCAGTTACTGATGATCGTGCTGGGAGTGTTGATGCTCCCAAGAAAACCCAAACATGTAATCCCAAGTACCCTTGCAGTCTTTGTAAGGGTAGCCATCTTCTTAAGGATTGCCCTGGTCTATCCAAGGTTATAGAAGCATGGTCTACACATCCTCGTCAACCAATGTCGTCAGCCTCTCATCAACATGTTGATGACCTCCCATCAACTAGTCAGGATACCGTTGGGAAGAAGAAAAGCAGAGCCAAGTTCTCATGTATGTTATGTGGAGGGAGTCATCAAACTCACCTTTGCCCTCATATGGACAAAGCCTTGAAATTACTAGAAGACATGACTATTTCAAAACCTCAACTTATAGCTGCTTATCACAAGCTTACTCTTGATCCACCTGTAGTTGATGGAATGATCAATCCAATCCCTTCATTCGTCATTCCGGTTGATCATGTAGTCAATATGGTCATGTCCTTAGTTGAACTAGTTGACAAAGTGGCCACTCTGATCCCATCCTCACTCAATCCCACTCTCCCATTAGAGAGTGAAACCCAAGCGGTCGATCCCTTTCCACCTGTCGACCCCATTCTCCCCTTGGAGAATGCAACTCAAGTGGTCGATCTAATCTCGTCATCAGTCGACCCTACTCTCTCGCTAGAGAGTAAACCCGATTATGCTCACATTTTTCTCATTGATACAAAATCTACCGTGCTCGAGGGTATTCCTCCTTTTCCTTTGGAACCCCCTCCAAGTAATGAGTCCATCCTTTTTCATTGGGGTGCACTAACTAAACATTGTCTTCCCTCTCACATTCCGTTCAAGATTATAGTACAAGTTTGTGGTGGGGACGTTCCTCAGATGCTAATAGATGAAGGTTCATCCATTAGTATTTTTTCCTCTATTGCTTGGAAATATTTCAATTATCCTCAACTTGTGTTGGTTACCCAAGCTCTGTTAGCTTTTAACAAAAGAACCAGTCACCCATTAGGGATCCTTCCTTATTTTCCTATAACTTTGGGAGGGAAAATTGTCTTTATTGATGTTATGGTAGTCCAAGACCCCTTGGATTTTGATTTACTCCTTGGGCGAGATTATGTATATGCCATGAAAGCTATAGTGTCCAATCTTTTTTGTATGATATATTTCCCTCGCGATGGAAGAATTGTGACTATTGATCAACTTTCGTTCATTGGCCCTAACTTGACCATCAACTCAATGACCTCCCTAAATGGTTCTTATATGCAGACAGTATCGCCCCAGCCACATGTCAATTATGTGGCGTTGTCTCCCATGTCTTCAGTTGCCGATGAAGATAATCCTCTCATGGTAAGCTTAGTCTCTTATGACTTGGATTCGATAGTTGACATGGTGGTCTCTTCGATAGGGATTTTCGAGCCTGATCTCCTTACCCCTGTTGCGACCCTCGACATGTGTTCCTTCCAGAGTGTGTTTCTTCCATCGAGTGAAGATCTCTTGGAGGCCATGATTGAGCTTTTTCCTTTGACATGGTGTCTTTCTAGAGCATTGACCTATTGGAAGCCATGATCAAGAAGAGAGTTTTGAGCATGGTTTTCTTATTTCAGTCTCATTAAAAAATGAAACCAACTTTGAGCATGGTTTTCTTATTTCAAGCTCATTAAAAAATGAAACGGGCCTTGAGCATGGTTTTTTGATTTCAATCTCATTAAAAAATGAAACCAGCCTTGAGCATGGTTTTCTGATTTCAAGCTCATTAAAAAATGAAACCATCTGCGAGTATAGTTTTCACGTCTCTATAGAAACCTCATTAAAAAATGAAACAGAGGTTACGAGCATAGTTGTTATTTGTTTCAATCTCATTAAAAATGAAACAAAGGTCTGGGGATTGAACCTGGATTCTCGAGCATAGCTCCTATTCCGATGTCAAGCTCGTTAAAAAATGAAATAGATTTTTCCCCCCTCTCTAGTATTTGAAGCTTCGTCTAGTATTTGAAGCTTCATTTCATCTTCCTTTGCATTTGGAAAAAACAAAGCTTGGGGGGGAATTCTTACAACCTCTGGACTTCATGTTGAATTTAAGCCACTAGCTTCTTAAGCTGGGGGCTAAGTACCAACCATCCCTGGATTCTGTGTTGGGAAGTCGCAAGCACAGTTTTCTCTGGTTCAAGCTTGTGTAAAAATAAAAACACCTACCTCAAGCATAGTTTCCTCTGGTTCAAGCTTGTCTAAAAATGAAACTAGGTCCAAGCAAAGTTTTGTTTAGTTTTAATCTTGTGTAAAAATAAAATCTATCCCAAGCATAGTTTTTTTTTTTTTAAGCTTGCATAAAAATGAAAACAATCCCAAGCTTAGTCTTTGTTCTTTCTCATGCTCGTAAATCAATGAGAAGGTAACCGAGTAAAATTTTATCACTTTTTAGGACTCGTAAAGGTTATACGAAAAAGGAACCCCCTGGAGTTCCCTTTAAGCTTTTTTCAGACTCTCTAAACATGAAAAGATTGTCGAGCGACCTTGTTCTTTTCACGATCGTAAAAGTATTTGAAAAAAACATCTGATGAGCAGTAGGTTATCAATTTACAAAAAAGGACCTAATGAATTTTTCTTTAAGTATTTTTCAGACTTTCTAAATATGAAAAACCCCTGAGTTTTCTTTATTTGTACTCATTAAACAAACATTGAAATACCCATATGGGACTGAACCACTCCTTCCTAGGGTTCGTTAAACATACTCTGAGGGACTCATCCGAAGGATGAGCTTACATTTCAAGCATATGTTATCCTCCTCAGGCTTGTGTAAAAATAAATAGGTACTCACCAGAAATGGTGGGGGAAAATTTGGGAAAGAAATGTGTCTAAACCTCTATTCTATAAAGAGTCACTTTTGAACATGGCACCCTTTCACTCGCTTTGTGTCTAGGTTGGAAAATCCACTTGTCTCTTGACCATACACCTTTATAAGATTACAAATTGTTCTATGATCCCTATTATTGAATCAGTGTTTCCAAGACAGTTGTTCTGTCGTCAATATGTTCAAAGAGAAGTTCAACTCAGAAAGCATTCTATTGTGTCGGCCATTTCTGCAGTCCTTAAGCCTTCTATTGCATCAGCCATCCCTAATTCAGTCCTGAGTCACTTGTTACTCTGATCTACATCAAATATTTTTACTTATTTCATGTCATTGATGGGCGATACATTAAGGCCCTCCTGTGACGATTCTTTTCCTGTCAAATTCAACTCATTATCCAGGAATTAGAATTAGAAACTAATTAGTACCTTGGAACTTTCATGCCTCAATGGAAGGTTTCCTCACTTCTTTCAACAATGGGTTTTCATCATTGACCCCTGATTGGAAGATTCCACTGAGTGTTCAAATTTAGCTTATTAATTCACATTCATTGGATTGTACCAGTGTACCTTAGGAGTCATTGACATTAATGGTGATTTACCTCGCACTTGTTAATGATATACACTAATGACCGATAATCAAGTGGTTTCTACCATGTTTGACTTCAGCACATGTATCCACATGGTTAGATTCGTACTATAGAGTGGTGGAGATGAAGACCCTGAATCGTTTCTGACAGATTCAAGTTGCGTTGGAGTATATTCATGTTGTATTGTTGCATAGATCCATAATGTATGTCTCGTGGCTATGTTCAAATTTGAGTCTTTAAAACATAGATCCACAGTGTATTTTTGGTGGCTATGTTCAAATTTGAGTCATAATGGCATGGATCCACAGTGTATGTTTGGTGGCCATGATATGTCTTACTTGACATGGATCTTTGCATGTTGGCATTTATGCTTTGAGTCATTTGTATTATGAGTATGGGAATGCCTACCTCAATGATGATATATTATTGTACTATATTTCCTTGTTTGTTGGCAGGTTTTCAACTGACATGTTCCTTGTTCCCTACACACACTTGACAAAGTATTCCAACTATCACTCTATTCTAACTTCATACTTTGGGGGGCTCTCTGTTACACATTATTTTCATCACCCTTATGACCGTTAATGATGTAAACCTATATGTTGTCTTCAGAGGGATCATTGGCCAGGATTCCTGAGGAAATAAGGGAGAAGAACTTTACCTGAGAGATAAAATAATATTTTCCTTTGTAAAAACCCTAGTAAGGAGGATCGTCACACCCTATCTAGTTCTAGGGGCGCGACGATACCAGATCATCACATGTTGCAATTAACCTGGCCTATGACGTCATCTCACTTTTCTCAGTTCTAAGGGTGCGATGATTTTTGTGCGTGGAAAAAACAAGTATCTTCTCGATGCTTCTAGAAAGAGAAGATTCTCTGGTGAGGTGGCCTCCGATTGGTTGGGATCTTACTCACTTTTATGATTTAGTGGGATCATCCTAACCTCCTCACCTTATCCTCTTCAGCTTATAAAAGGAGATGAGCTCTCATGAAGAAAGTTAGATTGGAAATTTGGCTTGAGATTGTTAGCTTGGTTAGAGTGGCTTTGAGTTTTTCATTGTCAAGATAGATTGTGAGTGACTTTCATATCTATAGTCTCAGAATTCTGGGAGCAGAAGTGTGTGGGAAATGAGGGACAGTTGGAAGGGACCTTATGACATCAAGGATTTGGTTGTAATCTCTCTTTCTATTATTTAATATAGATGCACTTTTCTTTCCTATATGAATCTTATTTGTTCATATTGTATGATTCCTTGATCACATACATAGTTTCATGTCAAGTAGGCTATGTTATTCTTGTCTTCATTGGCTTGTGTTCCTTTGCAGATATTTCTCCATAAGCCTCACAACAGAGTTTGGATTGCATTGGAGAAGTAATATCTTTGATATTTAAAAGGTATGTTCTAGATCCATTTCTCATTTGATAATTGAAATATAAGGAAAGAGTAATGCATTGTCTTGTTTTGTTCTAGTTTCATAGTGAAGCTAGGGAGATCTGTTTATGTCCACGTTTACCGATTAATCCAATAACATTATCCCTAGTGTAAGTCAAATATTTTACATAAATTTTCAATTATAAAAACTAATTTATAAATACAAATTATGTGATTGGATGATTTGAAGACTAACATTGCAGAGCACTCAAGAATACATTTCACTGTAGTCTATGTGATAGATTGCATCGTAGTCGATGTGAAATGATGTGCAGATAGACTGCACTGATGTATAGTGATGTGCAGTCACTGCCTATTCCAGAGATGTCTCTATATCCACTTGGATTCCTTCTCTCGCCCCCACCATTGCATCGTCTATCTACTCTCCTTTTATATCTACTCTCCTTCTCCTACCGAAGTTAACCTATTTGTTAAACTATTCAATTTTATACTTGTCGTTTTCCATTTTCATGCAGAGTAGATACTGCAACAGATCAATTTGGAGGCCCAACCTCTTTAACAGAGGATGATGTTGATGAATCCTTGGAAAAATAAGCATATCCGTAGGCAACACAATTGTTTCAACTATGTCATGTTTCCTTACCCTGTGCTTACTGCTCTCACACTATTTTGTTATGCCAATCTCAACTTCCTCATAACTGCACAACAATTATTAGGAACAATAGGGTGAACTGAGAAAAATACAAAAAATTGTTATCTTAAAAGAATATAGGATGAATAATAGTTTAAAACTAGTCTATTCCCGCATACTTGTTTGTTATGAACTTTTTTTCTCATGTACATGTTTGTTATGAACTTTTTTCTCTTATAATTTGTTGATTTTGTAATACTTGTCATTGATTCTTGATACCTATAGAACAATTATCGGCAGTATTAAAACTGGAATTTTGGAAAAACATAAAGCTAGTACCACATATTATAGAGGGGAAAATCATGATAGATTGACATGTGATTAAAATTGAATTGGGAGGTCTTTGTTTTCAGAAACATTTCTGGATATTGTTTTTTTAATGTGTGAGAGATTTAGAAGAGAGTTATATAAACTATAAGAAACTTGTGTGAGAGTTTTAGAACAAAGGTATATAAACTATAAGAAACTTATATTAGGTATGAAAACCAATAGGCAGTTAAGTATTTACATATATTTTTCCATATGTTAGACTTTAGAGAAGAAGACGACGAGAAGATGTGATGAAGACGATGATGAGGATGAAGAGGCAAGTATTATCGTTAGACATAAATGCACATAATGTGTTTTTATCTATTTGAGGATGGATTTGCAATGAACTTGCTCATTGTTGAATAAACAATAAGCAGATAAAATAGATGTGAAAGGTCAACATCCTTTACAAAAAATTTTGAGCACCTTGAAAATTTTTCCATCACAACTTTGAAACATGTCAACAATCCATAACAGGGCCGAACAAGAATTATCAATGCCCTTATCATTACCTTTAGTATGTTCCATGTTGCCTTCAAACTCTTTCAAGAGTTTGACCTGCATTTCTCTGCAACACTTTGGAATGCATTTACTTAAAAACAGTTTACAATATCTATATGGTTAGTAACGCCTCTGATTTTCTCTAAAAGGTTAACAATACATATCTGGTAGGTAATGCCCATGGTAGATAACATTTTTGGGAGGAACTCATCCAACATCTCTAAAAGTTCACAATGAAACTTACCTTGTCTGTTTAGCTTTAACTTTATATCCTCCTTGTTCCTTATTTTGACTTGAATTGTACGTAGAATTTTTAGAATACTTCTAAGGGTATTTCTATTCAAGAGTCAAAATCGGATAAGACAATGTGTATATGTAACGTTGGTATGCTTCTGGTTCTCAACATTTAATGCCCTCGTCTATATTGCACTGCATGATCACATCATCATTCTGTTGTTGGATGCCTCCACATTGGGACCATGCTAGAGTCATTTATGTATAGCGTCAGTCAAATAAAACAATAAATGCATTGAATCTAAAATGAGAGAGAGCGCACAAAACCATCCATGCCATATTTGAATTATTTCATGATTCTTATTAATTATGTACCCAAAAAAATGGATGCAAAAACAATTGTAATAGCAATCTCTACCTCTCTGCAGGCTTACCAATCCATATATGATCATATCAAATAGGCTATTTTCAACCACTATGGTCGGGAGACATATCACCATCCTACCGCTTGAAACAATGTTCACTTAGTAATAAATGAAATATGCTAGGATGAAGCTCTGAACAGTCTCGGAGAGAAAGAACAGAAAAAACCCCAAATATAAATTAGTTGTGATGGTGCCTTCCATAAATTCCTCCAGGATCAATATGAGTCAACATGTGAATTTTAATAACCTCTTTGCACCAAGAAAAAAACATAGAAAGCAGTAAAATCTTCCACAACCCTTGTTCTTTGCATTACACACAGTTGAGGAAGAAACAACGTTGCTTCCATATAGGGAATAAATTCCCTAATGACCCTATTCAAAGAACTAAATGTCAAATGAGAATGAGTCAAGGGATGTTTTACCAAGGCAAGGAGTGCACAGGTAATGAGCATGTAATATATCTGCATGATATAGAAAACCCATATGGTCGTTATGAATGAAGGTAAATCCATCCCTATAGTTACGATCGTATACAGGTTGATTTCCATGTTGGGATTTCCCGGCTAGGAATTTAGGTAGACCCTCATCGCTAAGATAATGGTGGTGAGTACCTGATTCTTAAATGACAAGCATGCATATGTCTTCTTCTTTATCAGCTTGTAAATCAGCACTGGAATTCCACACATGCTAATAATATTTTCCATAAGATACAAGACCACGGTCTAGTAATCCCAAAGGTTAGAGAAATTAGTATCAGGATGAGAAATGTTATAGCTAGGATTTGACATGTTTGTTTCTTAACAAATTGCCTCTTAAACCATGCTTTCATAGCAACAAATGGGTTTTGTGATCTCTTTATCGAACCCATCTCGGCCTTCTTCGCCTCCCCTCCTTCCTCTTCAATGCAAAATTTAGTGCATTAAATATGAAGCCCTATTCGTGCATCTTATGTCTTTTATAAATGAAATATTCAGCCTACAGGCAATAATTACAAGCATGATGAGAATATATCATGGTCGGTTGTTGTATATGGTTTTTTTGAAAAGGGTCGAAAAACTTTTACTAGAAAATAGTGCATTTTAGAAAACATTTAGTCTTTGTCATCTGCAATGGCCACGATTTAAAAAATTGATGAACCATAATTGCCATGAATTAATGGCCTGTCATATGCTTTCCTTCTGAAAAAATCGAAGTCTGATCCCCTATTTTAGATTTTTTGGTTACAAAAGGAGCTTTAAACAAAAACCATGTCCAAATATTCACGCGTTTCAGAATTTATTATCACTTTCGTTGCGAATTCGAATCCCGCTAGTGCACTAACCGACCTAAAATGTAATGGCGTTCAAGCATGGACCAGTGGAGGAGGGAGACCCTACAAATGATGAAAGTGGTGTGCATGTGCTTGGAAACAGTTACCTTAGTGAAGGATGATAAAAAGCGTCACCGGCATATAGATTCTTCATGTGTATAGATTGCAATGTGTCCAAAATGACTTTGGGTCCATTTATTGCCAACCACACGTTCCCACCCTACAACTACCTTGTGCATTAGGGGGCAACCTCATCAGTGCATCGGCATGATTCGTTGTTGTGACCTTCCAACTGCATATGCTTTTCGTTGTCTGTGTAAAATAAATCGGTCGAAAGACTACTTTGTTGAGTTGGGCTACTTTTCGTCCATACAAGAAATTGTTATTTTTATAACGAAAACTCCACCAAATGTTATATCGTTTATGTAGTTTATGTTATGAATTAACCATAATAATTTTTTTTTAACAGAAACTGGGAAAAATATATTAAAAGTGTGGATGAATCCATTGATTTACAAAAGAGGGGCCATTACAAGCCTTCGAGAAGAAGAGACTAAAGTGGAGACTATCACATCTAGAGGATTTGAAACAAAAACAGTTTTGGTGATGCATCCTCTTTTCCTAACAAAACTACTGTGATTGTATTTCACTGAGTACAGTCTATAGAAGATACCATTAATACATAACAAGAAACAAAACATGATAGAAACAGGGCTCAACTACCCTTCTCTAATTTGACCTGCTAAAGCTCCATAATTTCTTCTGGATGAGGCTCATTAAGATCCGGAATTTGATTCACTGAAACTGAATTTTCGTTTTTGGATGCTCCCTGTTGACTTTAGGGTTTGCTTGGTTGGTGTTGCACTCCTTCTAGCTGGTCCAGACGCCGCTGCATTTCCTCCATGTTGTTACGGTGTTCCTCGATTTGGATCCTTTGAGCATAGCTCTCATCTTGGAGTCTCTTTATTACATGCATGTGCTGGGATAGAGTTTCAAGTTCAAATATCCTGGTGAAGCTGAGAGCTCCAAGATGAATTCTCCTCCTGGGACATCCCATGCATTCTTCCTCAATTGAATCCTCGTCCAATTGTCCAGAATCCACGAAGAAGTCTTTACCACTCTGCATGGTTATGGGTGCTCGAAGACAAGCTGTGTCCTGACTGCTAGTGAAGCCACTGGGCCTCAGCGAGAGGGTAGGCTTGTGGACAAAGGAGAGAGCAGGAGAAACCGACAGGTACAGAGGCCATGGGAAGGATGAAAAAAGAAAGTTGTATAAGGGAAGGTGTAGAGGTAGGTCCCAAGAGTCAAGAGTCCATGGGATCGTTAGAATCAGGATCCGAGCGGAAAATCGAGACATGGTGTGGT
>JASDQU010753305.1:0-11901 GCA_032191745.1 Picea mariana | reverse complement strand
ATAAAGTAATCACTGTATAATATAAACACACATAATAATAATAATATGATAATATAATAATAATATGCATAAAGAATTAATCACTATGAATTTATTTTATTAAGTTATATGAAAACCTGTAACAACCATACTTTAACTTCATAAAAATAATAAATAAAAATAGTTTTATATATATATATATATATATATATATATATATATATATATATATATTCAATTTGTTTGGACCATTAGCATTATTATCAACTAATTAATTATTGACTAATTCTTTGGTTCTTTGTTATATATATTTGGTTTCAATCTGTATGAGTCATTAAAATTATTAAAAGGTAAAGGTAGTGATTAACTAGTTAGCATTTTTTATTTTTTATTATAATTGAATATTATATAATATTTTTATATTATATAATATTTTTATATTATAAATAATATATTTTAATAATTACTAAATTTTATAATATTTTTTTTTATTATAGAATTGTATTGAGTTATGTTAGGTAGATGATGCATAGTAAGATGATCAACTATATGAGTATTTAAAAGAGTAAAATGATTTTGAAACATATATAACCACTAAATTTCATAAAATACTTTTTATTCTTCTATTATAAAATTGTATTGACTTATATTATGTAGATGATGCATTAGTAATATGAGTATTTAAAATAGTAAAATGATTTTGAAACATATTTAGACAAATTCCTAACATAGAAAAAAATGGTAAAATGTTTTAATGATATTATAAACATTATATCTGAAACATTCATGGTACAATGGTTTATCTAAAATAATTGTGTATAAATATCTATATCAACAATTTTAAAAAATTTAATAAATTTAAATTATTTAATATTGAAAAAGACAAACATAACTTTGTTCCATATAATATATATTTATAATATATAAAACCACTAACAAAATAATTAGTTATGTTGTGTACATGTTATCCATAGTGTATGATTATGTATAGTTGATTGTTCTCATTGGCGACATGACTATTATAATTATTATAATTGTTTCATTCCAGTTTATGCTAGCACGTAAGTAATGAAATAAAGGACTTTAGCCGACTTATACCTTTTAGTTAGAGTCATGTTCACTGGTCCAGGAGCAAAGTATCAATTCAATGCTATATTCACTTTCATTGGGCTCTCTTCTAGGTGCTTTGATTAATCGAAGCAAGGCTATTTTCCTGGTTCTCTAAGGAGTGGGTTAATTAGTGAGTAATCTTCTTTTCCTAGTTATTTTTCTGGCAAGTTTTTCAGTGGTGTTGTTTTATATTTTCGGCCAATCCAAAATTCTAATCGTTTTTCTGAGCATTTGAGTTGGTTTAAAATGGAGCAAAACCACTGGGATAAGGTTTTGAAATGCATAGAATTTTTATCCATGCAAAACTCAAACTACCCCTGAAAATATGACCAAATTCAGACCCATTTTTTTACCAGAAAAATCGGTTTGTTTGCTCCCAAGTTAGCTTACTTCATTATCTAATCAATGGAATACTTGGCTTCTTTTTGAGAGGATATGGGAATAGGATAAATACCTCCATAAGCATAGGATAATAAAATAATTAAAAGTTTAAGAAGAGAATCATCACAAAACTGTGCTTACAAGCTTTCTAAAGTGATTTGAGAAACACGCAAGCTAGAAAAGAACTTGTGCTTCAAAATATGTGCACTTGTGTTAATTAATTGGTGCTTTTTGGTTACTGCATCCAAAATTTTGTATGTTTTTAAAAAAAAAAATAATATTAATTTATATTTTAAGAAAAATAAAATATTTTTGTGAATATTTAAATTTTCTAAATTTAATTTTTGATTGGTGCGTAGATTGTGATGTGATGTAATTAGCTCTGGTGTAAATAAAATATTTTACATTATTTCTCAAATATAAAAATTAATTTATAAATACAAATTACGTGATTGATTGGATGATTTGGAGGCTCTGACACTGCAGAGCACTCAAGAATACTATTCACTGCAGTCTATGTGATGGACTGCACTGTAGTCGATGTGCAGTGATGTGTAGATAGACTGCATCGATGTACAGTTATGTGCAATCACAGCCTATTCCAGAGATGTCTCTAGATCCACTTGGATGCTTCCTCTCACCCCCACCGTTGCATCATTTATCTACTCTCTTTTTCTATCTACTCTCCTTCTCCTACTGAAGTTAACCTATTCGTTAACCTATTTAATTATCGGCTGGGCTCGTCATTTTCCATTTTCACGCAGAGTAGATATGTCAGTAGATCGATTTGAAGGCCCAACCTCTTTAACATAAGATGATGCTTATGAATCCTTGGAAAAAGAAGCATATCCGCGGGAAACACAATTATTTCAACTATGTCAGGTTTCCTTACCATGTTCTTAGTTCTTACTGCTCTCACACTGTTTTGTTATGCCAATCTCAACTTCCTCATAAATGCACAACAATTATTAGGTGTAATAGGGTGAACTGAGAAGAATACAAAAAAAAATTATCTTAAAAGAATATAGGATGAATAATAGTTTAAAACTAATATATTCTCGTGTACCTGTTTGTTATGAAATTTTTTCTCTTATAATCTGTTGATTTTGTAATACTTTTCATTGGTACTTGCAGAACAATTATTGGCAATATTAAAACTGGAATTTGAGAAAAATATAAAGCTAGTTCTAGTCTACTATAGAGGGGAAAATTACGATCGATTGACATATGATTAAAATTGAATTGGGAGGTCTTTGTTTTCATAAACATTTATGGATAATGTTTTGTTAATGTGTGAGAGATTTAGAAGAGAGCTATATAAACTATAAGAAACTTGTGTGAGAGTTGTGTGAGAGTTGTAGAAGAACGGTATATAAACTATAAGAAACGTATAATAGGTATGAAAACCAATAGGCAATTAAGTCTTTACATATATTTTTCCATATGGAATTTCGAGAAGAATATGACGAGAAGATGTGATGAAGACGATGATGAGGATGAAGAGGCGAGTATTACCATTAGACATAAATGCACATATGATTAAAATTGAATTGGGAGGTCTTTGTTTTCATAAACATTTATGGATAATGTTTTGTTGATGTGTGAGATATTTAGAAGAGACATATATAAACTATAAGAAACTTGGGTGAGATATTTAGAACAAAGGTATATAAACTATAAGAAACTTATATTAGGTATGAAAACCAATAGGAGTTAAGTTTTTACATGTATTTTTCCATATGGAATTTTGAGAAGAAGACGACAAGAAGATGTGATGAAAGCAATGATGAGGATGAAGAGGCAAGTATTATCGTTAGACATAAATGTACATAATGTGTTTTTAGCTATTTGAGGTTAGATTTGCAATGCACTTGCTCATTGTTGAATAAACAATAAGCAGGATAAAATAGACGTGAAAGGTCAACATCCTTTACAAAAAAAAATTGAGTGCCTTAAACAATTTTCCATCACAGCTCTGAAACATGCTAACAATTCATAACAGAGCATAACAAGCATTATCGATGCCCTTATCATTACCTTTAGTATGTTCCATGTTTCCTTAAAAATATTTCAAGAGCGTAGGCTTGCATTTCTCTGCAACACTTGGGAATGCATTTACTTAAAAAATGTTTACAATAGATATATATATATATGGTTAGTAATGCCTTTGGTTTTCTCAAAAAGGTTAACAATACATATATGGTAGGTAACGCCCCTAGTAGATAACATTTTTGGGAGGAACTCATCCAACATCTCTAAAAGTTCACAATGAAACTTACCTTATCTGTTTAGCTTTAACTTTATCTCCTCTATGTTCCTTATTTTTACTTGAATTGTATGTACAACTTTTAGATTACTTCTAAGGGTATTTCTGTTGTAATTGCAAATGCGGAAAACACAATCACACAGAATATAAAAGACAGATATTTTGTGTGGTTCACCCAAACGTTGGGCTACGTCATCCAGGCAGAGGTATCGGTTGTCTTATTATTCAAATCAAGGAGATTACATCACCTCACTCACTCTCACGCTCATCTTCCTCTATGGGCTTACACGAATTTATATTCATTTACACAGTTACAGAAAAACTGACTATTGAAACCACTTCTCTAATTTTGTCTCATTAGTTACCACTGATCTAGAATCCTAAAAACGGAAATTCGTTGTCATCGTTTAACAATATCCACCTTGAAAACAATTAACCTGATACCTTTCTCCTTCCTTTTGTTCATCACTTCTGCAAGCCAAGAGAAGCCAAGCACCATCATAGCTTCTCTAACAGTACTAGTTTTGTGAACATGTCTGCGCACTTCTCTTTTGTATGCACTTTCTCAAGAGAGACTCCACGTTCATCGATGACCTGTCTTACAAAATGGTACTTGATAGGTATATGTTTTGTTTTATTGTAGTAGGATGGATTCTTAGCCAAGTGAATAGCACTTTGACTATCACAAAGCAACTTTACTTTGTCCCGCATGCTTCCAAACTCACCAAACAAACCTTTCAACCAAACTGCCTCTTTGCAAGCATGTGAAGCAGCTACGTATTCTGCTTCTGTAGTGGATAAAGTGACAATGTTATGTAGCTTTGACATCCAACTAATAGCTCCACCTGCAAGAGTAAAGACATACCCTGAATTCGACCTTCTCTTGTCCAAATCACCTGCAAAATCAGAATCAACATATCCACAGACTGATTCACAACCATTTTTATAGGTGATACAGTAATCACTTGTGCCCCTTAGATAATGAAGCACCCATTTCACTGTTGCCCAATGCTCTTTAGCTGGATTTTCCATATACCTGCTGACAACCCCAACTGCATGTGAAATGTCTAGCCTTGTACTAACCGTCGCATACATTAAACTTCCTACTGCATTATCATATGGTATTGGAGACATATATTCCTTTACTTCTTTTGTACTAGGACATAAACTTGAAGAAAGCTTAAAATGGGAAGCCAGAGGGACTGAAACTAGTTTCACATCATTTATACCAAACCTCAAAAGTATCTTCTCAACATACTTATGTTTTGACAACCAAAGCTTACCATTCTTCCTGTCTCTTAATATCTCCATGCCCAAAATCTTCCTTGTTGCTTCTAGATCTTTCATATCGAACGTCCTAGCCATCTGAGCCTTTAACCTGTTGATCTCAGTTATCCTTTTGCTTGCTAAAAGCATATCATCAACATACAATACTAAGATAATGAATATGTCATTATTCAATTTCTTAAAGTAGACACAATGATCATACTCACTCCTTGTATAATTTTGGCTCACCATGAAAGAGTCAAATTTCTTGTACCATTGTCTAGGCGACTATCTTAGACCATACAATGATTTCTTGAGCCTGCAAACAAATTTCTTGTTGTGATTCTGAAAGAACCCTTCAGGTTGTTCCATGTAGATCTCCTCATCCAAATCTCCATGTAAGAAAGCAGTCTTAACATCTAGTTGCTCCAACTCCAAATCAAGCAATGTAACTAATGCTAACACAATTCAAATCGAAACAATCTTTACAACTAGTGAAAAAATCTCATGAAAGTCAATACCTTCTTTCTGAGAATATTCTTTTGCAACCAGCCTTGCCTTGTACCTTTCCACCTTATCATCAACACCCTTCTTCATCTTGTAGACCCACTTGCAACCTACCGTTTTCATGTCTCTTGGAAGTTCTACCAGGTCCCATGTTGCATTCCTTTCTAATTCCTTCATTTCATCCTTCATCACTTCTTTCCATTTATCATTGTTAGAACACTTCACAACTTCCTGATAGCACGAAGGTTCATCATCATTAGTACCTAAAGAAACTGACGAAACAAAATCATCATACCTTCTTGGAGGAACTCTGACCCGCATAGATCTCCTTAGGGAAGTTTGTGGTTCATCCATAATATGTTGAATGTCATCATCATCCATGTTTTCCTCTACAAGAAGCTCTTCATGAACATCTTCAGAAACATGTTCATGTTCACTTTCATCTGTAGTTGAAGGAGTTTCAAATTGAATATGTTGATACTTAGGTACTTCTTCATGTTTCATTTGAACATCTACATTTGATTTGATGAGAGATGATTCATAAAATATTACATCTATGTTAATGGTGATCTTGTGGGAAGTAGGATCCCACAACCTGTACCCCTTAATACCATCGCCATATCCAACAAAGACAAGACCTTTTTATTTTGTATCTAGTTTAGAACGTTGATGTTTTGGAATTAGAGCATAGGCTTCACAACCAAAAACTTTAAGATTAGAATAATTACAAGGATGACCTGTCCATACCTCTTCTGGAATTTTACACTCTATTGTTGTTGATGGTGATCAATTCACCAGATAACAAGTTGTATTTACTACTTCTGCCCATAGTTCCTCCTGCAAATTGGTGTTACTAAGCATACTCCTTGCTCTCTCTAGAAGAGTCATGTTCATGCGTTCAACAACTCCATTTTGCTGAGGAGTATAGGAAGTAGTTTTATGCCTATAAATCCCAAACTCCTTGCAATAGTTCTCAAATTCCATTGACGTAAATTCACCACCATTATTAGTTCTTAAACATGTAATGGATCTACCAGTGCTCTTTTCCACTAAAGCTCTAAACTGCTTGAAAATTGTAAATACATCAACCGCACTTTTCATCATATAGATCCACACCTTCCTAGAGAAATCATCTATAAAAGTAACAAAGTATGATGATCCTCCATATGAAATAGTAGGGGATGGTCCCCAAACATCAGAATGGATATAGTCAAGGATTCCCTTACCGGTGTGTCTTCTGGTTTTAAATTTCTACCTATTTTGTTTTCCATAAATACAATGCTTGCATAAATCTAACTTTAAAGACTTTAGACTAGGAAGTAACTTGCGATCAGATAATACCTTCAATCCTTGTTCGCTCATATGGCCCAACCGTTGATGCCACAGTCGAACAGAATCAGTGTCTTTCTCATATACCATTGTCGCATGATCCAACTTAGTTCTTCCTTCTAACATGAATAGGTTACCAACCTTCTTTGCTTTCATAACTAGTAGGATTCCTTTGTAGACTTTCATAACTCCACCTTGAACAATACTCTTATATCCTCCAGTGTCTAAGAGTCCCAAAGAAATTAGGTTCTTCCTAAGCTCAGGTACATGTCTCACATCAGTTAGTATTTCAACAGTTCCATCAAACATCTTAATTCGAATGCTACCAATTCCCACAACTTTACACGAGATATCATTTTCCATGTAAACTATTCTATCATCTATAGACTGATAAGTAATAAATCAGTGTCTATGAAGACACATGTGATTTGAAGCACTGGAATCTAATAACCACTGTTGATCATGACGTGAAGCAATACTAATTGATAAAACTTCATCATTCATACCTGAACCTGTTTCGGTTGCATTTGCTTCCTTCGTCTCTTTTGGAGGGTCTTCTTTGGAGGCTGCTTGTCGCTTCCAACAATCCTTCTTCAAGTGTCCAGATTTGCCACAAAACCAACACTTAAGCTTGCTCTTTTTTCCCTTCGATTTTGACCGAGAGAAATCCCTCTGACCGTGCCCTCTTTCTTTAGGTTTGTCTTTGATCACCATCGCCTCAGATGTAAAGGTTTATGAATTGGATTTCTTCCTTGTTTCCTAAAACAGTAAAGCTCCAACAATATCATCAAACTCAATAGTTTTTGTTGAACTGAAACTAATAGAGGTAACAAAATGATCCCATGACGTGGGCAAAGAACAAAATAATGTAATTGCCTTATCTGAAGATTCTAATTTCACCCCCGTGCTATCCAACTGGACTAAAAGAGTATTAAAAGTATTAAAATGATCAGCTATCTTCGTACCTTCCTTCATGCACAAACTATACAATTGTCTTTTCAGGAAGATCCTATTTGTCAAGGATTTCGTCATGTACAGGCTTTCCAGCTTCGTCCACGAACTTGTTGTTGTCTTCTCCGAGACAATATTGAACAGAACATCGTCGGCCAAACAAAAGTGTATGGCACTCGGTGCTCTCACATACATCTCATCCTAGTCATCATATGTTATGGTCACAAGCTTCTTTGCTTATTCCAAAAGCGCCTTCACCACGCCTTGTTGTACGAGCAGATCGTGCATCTTAACCTTCCAGAGCTCGAAATTGTTCTTGCCATTGAACTTCTCAATTTTGAACTTAGCACTCTATGTCTTTCCCATTAGAGGAAACATTCCAAAAAACACCACTGCTTGTAATAACCAAAAAAACATGCAATTTATTACAAAAAACATGCGAGTTATTACAATCCATCCACAAAACCATCCATGCCATATTTGAATTAGTGCATGATTCTTATTAATGATGTACCCAAAAAAAATTATGCAAAAACAACTCTAATAGCAATCTCTACCTCTCTCTGCAGGCTTACCAATCCAGATATGATCATATCAAACAGGCAATTGTTCAACCACTATGGTCAGGAGACGTATCACCATCACGTCGCTTGAAACAATGATCACATAGTAATAAATGAAATATGCCATGATGAATCTTTGAACAGTCTCGGAGAGAAAGAACAGGAAAAACCCCAAATATAAGTTAGTTGTGATGGTGGCTTCCATAAAGTCCTCCAAGATCAATATGAGCCAAAATGTGAACTTTAATAACCTCTCTACACCAAGAAAAACACATAGAAAGCAGTAAAAGCTTACGCGGCCCTTGTTCTTTGCATTACACGCAGCTGAGGAAGAACCAACATTGCTTCCATATAGGGAATAAACGCCCCAATGACCCTATTCAAAGAACTAAACGTCAAACGAGAATGAGTCGAGGGATGTGTTACCAAGGCAAGGAGTGCATAGGGAATGAGCACATAATATATCAGTATGATATAGAAAATCCATATGGTCATTATGAATGTAGGTAAATCCATCCCTAGAATTACGATCGTATACATGTTGATTTCCCTGTTGGGATTTTTCGGCTAGGCATTCAGGTAGACCCTCATCGCTAAGCTAATGGAGGTGAGTTCCTGAGTCTTGAATGACAGGCATGTGCATGTCTTCTTCTTTATCATCTTGTAAATCAGCGCTGAAATTCCACACATACTAATAATATTTTTCATAAGATACAAGACCACGGTCTAGTTATCCAAAAGGTTAGAGAAATCAATATCAGGATGAGAAATTTTATAGCCAGGGCTTGACATGTCTGTTTCTTCATAGATTACATGTTAAACCATGCTTTTAGAGAAACGAACAGATTCTGTGATCGCTTTATCGAACCCATCTCGGCCTTCTTCACCTCGCCTCCCTCATCTTCAGTGCAAAATTTAAATCTAAAGCCCTATTCGTGCATCTTACTGCTTTTAAAAATGAAATATTCAACCTATAGTAAATAATTACAGGCATGACGAGAATAAAAATAAAATGAAAATGATTTTAGCCTCCACAATGCTAACAATAACCTATGGGATAGACTGCCTCACACACTATATATTATGGTCGGGCATTGTATATGGTTTTTCTAAAAAGGGTCAAAAACTTTTACTAGAAAATAGTGCATTTTAGATCATTTTTAGTCTCTGTCATCTGCAATGGCCATAATTTAAAAAATTCACTAACCATCATCGTCAAGGCTGCCAAGGGCCTCATTGTTACCATCATCGTCACTTTCCATCACATCTCTTCTCTGCAGAAGAAGGTTAATGTCGGGCAGGAGAGCGGGCTAGACATCCGCTTGGTGGAAATGGAGGTGACCAGAGACGAATTGGCCCTAGGCAAGGTCGTCAACAACAACGTCCAGTGGCATCAGTTGATGTCTTTACTCGTTGGCAACGAGTGCCTACAAGAACCCTTCCACTGCTTCCTCCAGAGGTATCTGGGAAGAGAAGTGATCCGCTCCCTCGCTGCTCCGTGCCTCAAATGCCTTATTGCTGACTTCCTCCTCGGCTGGGCCTCAGTCGTGCCCAAAAAAATTGACATCCCCAGAGTCTGCTTCGACACATCTGGAATGTTCAGAGAATCTCATAACCAATTCGTTTGTAATGAGTTTCTTGTAAGCTCCTTTGTCATCAGTTTTCGGCAATTACAATGCAAAATTATGTGCCTTGGTCAAAATCATGGGTGGGTGAAATAAGTGGAGCTTATAACAGTGGGCATAATCTCATAACCAATACTTTTGTAATAAGTTTATGGTAAGCTCATCTGTCATTAGTTTTCAGTAATGCTTTGCATTGTAATTGCAGTCTACTTTGCAGCATCAAATCCCACCACTTCCATCGCCGATAGAAATTATCTGATGGTTCATGACAACATGCGATTGCAATTTTCATGAGATCATAGCCAACTCAATATTCTATACCAACCAAATGAAGTAAGTCCCTGGACAAACCAGAGTCCTTAGTTTCGAACTTTGGTTTCCGAAATTACCCTATTAGCTTATGAGTAGTATGTTCTTGGTTCTACTTCTATAATTTATACTCACTTATGAGTAGTATGTGCTTGGCTCTAAATTTGTACTAAAATGTTGTGCTATGTGTTATAGAAGGAGCTACTTAGATATTAATGTATGTTTTCTGTGATTTTGTACAATCTGTTCTTTTATAGATATAAATAGATATTATTTTTGCATTATTATTGTTTTCATTTTTACCTTCTTTACTACCTATCAACAATTATCAGGTGTTGCCCTTTTTCATGGTCTGCATGAGCATAACATAGATGTGGGTAGCTCTGTGATGTATTTGACCAGGATATATGAATGCCCATGACATTAGTTATACACATGAACAATTTGTTTTAATGTTTAGGGCTGGTAAATAATCAAGTCGAACTGTTGACAACAGCTAAAGCTCATGCAGCTTATCATTTGGGGTTTGAAACATAGGGTGATGACTTCTTATTTGCTTTAACTTTTTTATCCTCTTTTTTATCAATTGAAGTGTGTTGGTAGCGTTAATATTGGCTTCCCTCCTAAGAATATGTAGGATAGATAATGCTTTTTAGTTTCTTGCATGAGGTTGTCTAGGATAGATAATACTTTGTTGGCCTCAAGGATAGGGCAAACTAATATTTTTGCTTTATACAGAATTTTATGAACACCCAACAATAAAATAGATTACCATGTGGTTGCTCTCGTGACATAGTATATTAACGTAGGAACATATAGATAAATCAATGGTTTTTGTAGTCTATGCCACAATCATTTGAACGGATTTGGAGACTTTTGTTAAAATATTAATTTCTAAATTTATTAAAATGTTGTCATTAAAAATAAATTATGAACTTACCAAGAGGGATGCCAAAATTGTTGAGTTTAAAAAGTTGCGGTGCAAATGCCAACAATAAAAGAAGTTTTTTTGTTGATCATGGTTCAGCATTGGCTATTGCTCAGAAGAACAGATATGGCAATTCAATGATTTATTTTGTAGATTCATCACCAAGTAGTGATCTTGTTGATTGAGATCGAGACCCATATTCCGGTGCAAAGCCGAGATTGGGACTAGGGACTCTACTGCGGGATACTTGCTCCCTGGTCGGTTCGTCTCCATCTATGCTCTCCATTCGTAAACAATACTAAATATAGATGTCTATACTGGCCTTAGTATAACAAAGACTGGTACCCGTCCTAACTCATACTTCCGCGCTCCGCTGACTCTCATATTTCCAATCGTAGCTTAGTTATTCTATCAAATATCGCTAGCCCGATGTAGATCATTAATGAGTATGGGAAGGAATACCAGTTTGTAGCTAGTAGACACTTTGATACCATGAGGCCAAGGCTGCCAGATGGATGGATTGAGAATCATTCCAGAGACTATACCGATAAAAAGGGGGAATGTGATGATTCCTATTTAGTGATAGGAAAGCGATATATTATGTAGGGCCCCCAACTTATGTTGGTTGTGGAGCCTGATTATCTTCCTGATTCAGAGGTCTTTTACTTTCAGCCGTGTTTATACCCC
>JASDQU010753304.1:25229-37127 GCA_032191745.1 Picea mariana | reverse complement strand
TACTAGTTTGTAAGACAAAAATGGAAATGCAAAGCTAGGGTAATATTTTTTGTGTTTTTATATTTTATAAAAGAAAAAACAAAAGGAGATTTTAGATTTTGAATAAAATGGTTGAAGAAGGTGATTTTTTTACCTTTTTTCCTTCGATTACCTCTTGGTATGAGAGATTGCATTCCAACAAGTCTTATATTGGTATTGGTATATTCCTAGTGATTGGGCTTGGACTTGAATGAATAATCACCCCCAATACTATAAATTGAAGATGGATTACTTCTCGAGGCTTGCTAGGAAAACTCCTTAGTAGGTTGTTTCCAAACCAACCAATCAAGTTTGACCAAAGTGAAAACCAATCACCGATTGAAGCTACTTCCAAGGAATTTGGTCCAACAACTTGGGTTTGAGTCACTAAGAACCAAAAAAGAAAACGAAGAGACAAGGAGTTTAGTTCCCTTTTTCCAAGTGACTATGTAGCCCTGCAAATGGATTGAATGGTGAGTTCTTGCAAATCCCTGATAATAATCCCCAATAAAGCACAATGAACCTTAGCCAAGAAATACAAACATTAAAGAAAATCAATCCACGGTGACACAAGAAGTAAAGTTAATTATGTATGGCATTATGATCTCACAAATCTTCAACAACACAAATGAGAGGAGTACCTAGCCTTTTATAGATTTGTTTTTAACGAGTAGTTTCCCTCTCCCATTTAAAAATGATTTTCTTGACTTGCCATCCACAACCCAAAGACTAAGTCATAATAATAAAAATGATTTTCTTGACTTGTCATCCACAACCCAGAGACCAAGTCATGATAATAACAATGTTTTTTTACAATAAAATTCCCCATAGGGATTTAATTCGACCAAAGAGACAATGTTCAACTCCATGAAACTAACAACTAGTACAAATGAACCAATTTGATGGTGAAGTGAGAGCTGATTCAATAACAGTTAAGATACTTTGACCCAATGGCTTACTCTAAACTACTCCATGGTTATGCTATTTGGAAAGTGTGCCCAATTTCATGCCCAAGACTAGATTTATTGGGGGCTGATTATTAATCGCAAGCGGTTGTGTTTGACTGTCTACGACTTAGTAAATGAGGCATATTTAATTTAATATGCCACGGTTTATTTGATGGGGCTGATTTCCTTTATTTGTGCAACAAGCAGCATGGACCAATCGATCCTTTGACCAATCATTAGATGAGGACCATTTTTTTATTTATTTGCAACGATTTAATTGAGGGAGGTCCCAACAGTTATGACCAGAGCGACTACCTTTACCAACGATTGAGTTATATTTGTTGTTAGCATTGCATTGACCACCCATTGCCTCACTTTAATTTCCCACCATTATCTTTTTAAACTAGCACAGCCACAAAGTGGGTGGTGAACGCCGAAAGGCGATGCCAAAGCTTTCTTCCGGACAGCTGAAATGCACGGATAGCTGAAACGTACATAGAGTTGAGGAAATCTAAAAGTTAATTTCAAATGTGGTAATTTCAAAGGTTAATCAGTTAAATGTGGCAATCATATGGAAGTTAAAACATGGAAATCATATGGAAGTTAAACGTGGCAATCAGTTAATTTATTAATATGATTAGGTAAATGTTAAAAAGTAAATAGGTTAACTGATGCATTCAAAAATACAAGGAAGTTATGAAGAGTAAATCACATTCATTGATTTGGGAGGACGACTAAGAATATGCTAGCATCTTCAATTGTTAGCGATCAAATTAGAATTTTAGATTAAAAGATTATTAATTGTGTCCATCTCCAATAAGTATACGCCTTTCGATGTAATTAATACAACCTTTAATTTAACTTAACAACTCATCCCTTCTTCATCCCACGTGCTCAAATAATTAACCCACGGCTTGGTGAAGGTGACTCGTCTCTAATTTGTAACGGTTTTTGTATGGGTGATCATATGAGACAAAAGAAAGGGGCGAATTCATTTGTTGGGCGACTCTTTCATTAGTGGCGACTCTCTTCTCTAAAGTSCGCCCCCTTTATGCATGTGCAACWWAATATTTATTCCATGGGCTTCCTCGCTCGCTAAGTAAAGGGGCATGCATTTTTCTCATAAAGTTTATTMAACTTTATCTCAAAACTTTATAATATCAATGTTTGTCCTTTTCCACTTTTTACCATAAACTTAGAATATAACCTTTATATGCTTTTTGAATTGCCCCCTTTATTTGTTGTTTTACCAAATCACATAAATATTGTTGCATTGGCGGAATCTAGCACATGGGTTTTGCCTGGGATGTGATTTACTTCACCTTTGCCACTGAAATGATCTTTGCATGTCATGGATTGGTCTTCCTAAGCCACATTTACCCGTAGATGTGCTTGCATGACCCTTTGAAAATTGTTTTTTTTTTCTTATAACCCGATCTTTTGTCAAAATTTTGATGTGGCATGTCAAGTATGCATGATGACAGTCAATCTGAGCCACTGTTGTATTTTCAAACCCGAAATCCCATGCATCGAGATTCGTTAACTGCCTCAAAAAATGTGAGAGGATAAAATTTTGCGAGACTTCCATGTTGAGAACTGAAACTGATAAATGCACCATGGCCAAGAGATGCATATAGACTCAATAAGGAAATGATTGTGTGGGTAATGACATAGGTGCGCACAACCATGGGTGGACAAGCCCTACAATATGCGATCACCCCTACAATAGAAATATGGGTCTACGAAACCATGTGTCTTAATAGGTTCACCTTAATAGGAACACTTCACGCATACATACGTTATCAATTACCTTGCCTAAACCTCTTTTTAACTCTCCTTGCCTTCCCAAATCTATCATATCTCATTAAGTGACCAAGATAGGGGGTCGTAGACTTGCCTCTAACTTGTTATAAGATCCTTTGAGGTCACATGGGAAGCCTCCCTTGTGTTGGATATTCACCCAACACTAAAACAAGGGAAGTACTTGTCTAGGTGACAATGACAACTACTTCCAATTGTTACGCAAGATCGACATCTTGTGAAAGGATTTGCACAACTGCTAAATCCCGTGATAACATTTTTGGTACCATTGTCGAGGCGAATTGAGTCATTCTTCCCACGACATTCCTTTGGTAAGCTTACCCCAAATCCTTATTCCACACACTTACCTAACAACTCCATTAAGGGAAGAATCTCTTTATTTACCTCTTGATGATCCTCGAGAGATCATCTAGCGACTCCATTGAATTCAAGTGTTGAAAGCATTGACCAAGGGCATAATAGGAGGTTTGCTAATCCTACTAAGGCTTATAGAAGAAACATTCCTCATAATTCTCCTATAGTCAAATCCTTATTTGGAGGAAGACTTCCTTTATCACCAATGGATGAAAAATCATGGGTAACCAATGTCTTCAAACCCGTAGACATGCATGTGATACATGACTACCCTTGTGTTATGCCCTAGAAGTTCGAAAAATGGTTCCTATATTTTATGGTAATGATGTTACTACTGCTAAAGAACATCTAGATAATTTTGGGGGATGTTTTCAAACTCACCCTCTCAATATTGAGGATGAAGATATAGTTATGAGATTGTTTTATGCTACCTTTGTAGAATATGCTAGGAGATTGTATAATAGTCTTCCTGATAAAAGCATCAAGACTTGGGACATTTTCCACAAGGTCTACATAAAAATATGGGGCACTAGGGGTGATCCTAACATGTTGTTGCAACTTAGTGAGATGAAGAATAAAGATAATGAAACTGTCAAAGAATTTGATACCATATTTGAAAGATTAATTCAACAATTTCCTGACAATATTAATCCCAAAGATGATTATATCCTTTTTATTTATGTCAATGCTTTCATAGGAAAAATTGGATTTATGCTAAAGGAAAAGTCTCCAAAGGACCTTGGAGAGTCCCAAGAGCAAGCCGCTAAGATTGAAGCAAATATTTTATCCTCCAAAGTCAATCTCTTTCATGCCCCTAGATCCAAGGTTGAAACTAAGCCAATAAAATTGCATGGTGTTGAACCAACCCGAGACATAGATGCTTCATAGGCTCAAAAAATTGAAGAAGCCATAAATGGCCTTGCTCAAACCCAAACCTTATTGATGAAAAAAGTTATTGTTGATGTTTTTGGTAGCTTTGGGAGGTATTCACCTCTGAGATAAATTTTATTATAGATGAATATGTCAAGAACTCAAGAAGATCCATGTTGGCCTCACATAAAATAATAAAGAATAATTATATTGCTCCAGAAGTCAAGTCGGCCCTGCCAGAAAAGATAAACAGAAAATATAATTTCCAGAAAGTCAGGTCGGCCCTGCTAGAAAAGTCACTGGATAGATTAGTATTTATAAGGGTGACACCTTCCTCATTTGACACACTCATTCATTGATCTATAGTGTAAGTTTGGTGGAGAGAGCTGCAACTGCAGAAGGATGAAGGGAGCATATGGAGGGCCTATCTCTTTTGGTCTTGGTGATGTGTAGGTGGAGGCCAAACACTCTAGCACTCTGGCTAGAGTGAGTTGCAGTTGTGTTGTTGGTTTGTCTTGGTGATCTATTGGTAGAGCCACTCTAGTGTTCTGGCTAGAGTGAGCTATAGCTGCATAATTGGTTATCTCTTGGTGGTGTTGTAATATCCCAGATTCAGCTAGTCTAGGAATCTCTGCTAATGTGTGTGTATGAATAATTGTTACAACATATAAATGAGCATACAAATAATAATTGCGACAAAAGACTGCAAAGCTTATATTATGATATCTATGTGGAGTACAAATGTCGAATGCAACTGAATACAATAAATCACTTGGCTAGATCAATGACAAAAGGATCTTAGCCCGAATACAATAAGCAAACTAAAATGATAATACCCAATGACAGATGAACACTGCAAGATCTATGGATGATCTGTAAGCTATGGAAGCTCATGCGGTAACTTCTACAAGTCCGAAAAGTTTTCCCTGGTGGCTAGATCTTTCATATCATCCTAGAAATTGTCCCAAACAATGCGCCCTGATGTCCCTCTCAGTCCTGGTGACTGACCAACCCCTATGCTGGTGTGTCTGGACCCCAGATGGATCCCCCTGGGGGAATGCGCCCCTCTGCTACTGGAAAATTGTGCCCTAGTGATTCCACCGTCGAAAATGGATTACATGTGTCTCAAACTAATCTCCCTGGCCTACTATGAAATGGGTCAGAAGGGTTTCCCTAGATATGATCTAATGATCACTCAGGAACCACGAATGTGTCCTCCCTAAGTGTCGCACTCCCAATGTCCAGAAAATGTGTCCCATATGATTCCTCCGTCAGAATCTAATGAGGAACCAGGAAAAAGATGTGCCTTTACTTCCTCTCAACTGGGTCGAAGGGGAATCTCTGAAATTTCCCTGGATGGCATAAGTCGATCCAATAAACCTCCTTAGAAGTTGCACCCTCTCCTTGAACAAGTGCACCCCTGCTACTGAATCCTGTAGAATTGTTGTTGAAGAGTGATGGAAGACCTGTGTGATCTTCCTAGTGACTAGGGTTTGTCTCTCAACACCAAAATCATCCAGTGGTGTATTCCTCATGGAATCCATTGAATTATCTCTCCTGATATGCGCCTCTCTCCTCAATGACAAGTCAAAATATGCATAATGATGAATTAGGTCATTGAACCTTCTCTTATAGCTGCCCAAAACCCTAATTCATTGTTGACTTCTAATTTTAGCTCATATGTTCTATTTTTAGCTCAAGTTGGCTTAAAATTGCTTTTAGCCACTTTTATCTCAATGTCACTTTCCGATTATAACACCTTTGACTAGAATGACCTCTAGTAACCTTGTTTACCCCTGTCTGGCCCTGGCTATAGTCTAACGGGGTTGTTTAGACCATTTATCCTCCTCTCTAGAGCTCCTATTTGGAAAGGTACATTACAGTCCTCCCTTCCCAAAATTTCTTGTCCTCAAGCAATACCAATCCAGGGTGCTACAATACCTGCTCACTCTCCCAAGTATCATCCTCTACGAGAAGCCCTCTCCATCTGATCAAACACTCTCTGATGACCCTGCTCCTCAGTTTTTGCTCCTGAAACTTCAGTACATCCTCCATAACCAACTCCAATTGTCCCTCCTCATCCAATGGGTGAAGCTCCTCTGATTTGTTGATGAATTGTCCCACTTCCTTCTTGAGGCACGATACGTGGAATGCGTTATGAATCTTTCTCCCCTATGGAAGCTCTAGCTCATAGACAACCTCACTTATTCGACACATGATCTTGCAAGGGCCATAAAATCTAGGCTTGAGATTCTCGACCCCACTCTTCTTCAGAGATGAGTGTCTGTATGGTTGGAGTCTCAAGAAGACCAAATCCCCAACCTCAAATTTGCACTCTATCATGTGTTTGTCTGTACTCATCTTCTGTCGATTTTGTGTCGTTTGCATGTTCTCTTTCAGTACTTTGAGAATCTCTTGACTCTTAGTGATACAATCCTTGGCCTTGGGAGATCTTCTCTCCCCAAAAATGAAGTCTACCAGAGTGGGAGCATCATACCCGTACAATGCTTGGAAGGGTGTCATACCAATGGACATGCGGAAATTGGTGTTGTAGCAATGTTCTCCTAAATGTAGCCACCTGACCCATGTTCTATGTTGTCCACTGACATAGATCCTCAAATACCCTTCAACCCACTTGTTGACGATATCTATCTTCCCATATGTCTGAGGGTGATATCTGGTGTTGGGTGTCAACTCTGTCCCCACCACCCAATAAACCGACTATCCCTGTCACTGATGATGTTCCTCGGCAACCCATGAAGTTTGAAGACCTATCTGAAGAATAACTCGGCTACCTGAACTGTGATGTACTATGTCGGTATGGCATAGAAGTGGGAAATGCAGTCCTTACCCTGCACCTTGGGTAGGCCCGTGATGAAATCCATCGATATGGTCTCCCATTTCTACTCCAGAATGGGAAGTGGCTGAAGTAGCCCTGCTGGAAGCGTATGCTCTGACTTGTTCTGCTGAAAAGTCACACACTCATTGATGTACCTCATAACGTCTTGTTTGAGGCCCTTCCATGAGAACCTCTCCCTAATCTTTCTGTAGGTTTTAAAAAAAACCTGATGGCCCACTAGTGGTGAATCATAAATTGCTGTGAGGATATTCTTTTTGATCCATAAACCTGGTACTAAGTAGACTATGTCCTTGTAGAATATGACATCATCAATAACCCTGTACCTATCATCTTGAATCTGTCCATCCAGAACCTCACAAGCAAACTTGTTCTTGGATTATTCCACTAACAAGTGGGATTTCCAATCTGCTGAAATCTCCATCAAAGAACATGCCACAGGTCTCCTAGATAGTGCATCGACCACAATGTTCTTCTTTCCCTTGACATACTCTATGTCGAAGTCGAATGCATGTACCTTCATCACCCATTTCTTCTTACGCTCACTGAGGTCCTTCTGCTCAAGGAAATACTTCAAGCTGTTGTGATTCATTTTGACCATGAATTTGCTTCCCACCAAATATTGTCTGATTTTGGTCAAGTCATGCATGATTGCCAACATTTCCTTGTCATAAATGGAGTAAAACCTCTCGGGATAAATGGGCTTCCTGCTATCAAATACAATGGGGTTTCCTCCCTGCATCAAAACTTCCCCGATACCCTCATCGGATGTGTCACACTCTAATACAAATGGAAAAGTGAAGTATGGTAATGCTAGCACTAGACAGGTGCCCATGTCTTCCTTCATGTGATCAAAGACTTTATGTGACTCATCGATCCATATGAAAGCCCCATGCTTGGTAAGATCCATAAGTGGTTCTCTGAGCTGAGAAAAAACTCTGACAAATCCCCTGTAATAGTTACATAACCCAAAGAATCTCCTCAACTATGTCACATTCTTGGGCGTTGGCCCATCTAGAATGGCCCTGATCTTCTCCTGTTGTGCATGTACCCCTTGGGCACTGATTATGTGGCCCAATTAAAGTATCTTTGTCATACCAAACTCACACTTGGACTCTTTGGTGTATAGTGATTGCGCCTCCATGATGCTCAATACCTCATCCAAGTGCCTCATATGCTCCTTCCAGGTCTTGTTGTAGACCAAGATGTCATCAAAGAAAACCAAGACTAATTTCCTTAACTAATCTCGGAATATGTGGTTCATGCAAGACTGGAATGTAGCCAGTGCATTGGTTAGCCCAAATGACATAACCAGAAACTCGAAATGACCAAAGTGACATTGAAATGTCGTCTTCTCTATGTTCTGCTCTCAGATGTTGATCTGATGATACCTAGAGTGTAGATCAATATTCGAGAAGAAAATTGCCCCATGCAATTCATCCATCAACTCGTCAATGCGAGGGATAGGATATCGGTTCTTGATGGTTTTCTTGTTCAAGGCTCGGTAATCAATGCACATCCTCATGGTACCATCCTTCTTCAGGAATAAGACAACTGAAGAGGCGAATGGACTGTTGCTCATTCTAATGTGTCTCATCCCTAGAAATTCCTTAATTTATTTCTCTATCTCATCCTTGAACCTCCTAGAATGATGATAGGGGGTGTGATCATAGGTTTCCCCCCCCTCCTCCAACTCAATGGTGTGCTCAAACCCCCTGTCAAGTGGTCTACCTGGTGTAATTGAACCAAAAACCTGTTGATGTCACTCCAACAAGTTCTTGATCTCTGTCTGATACTGTTGTCGACCCTTTGAATTCTTTCGCGTAGTGATCAAGCACTCTGCAGCATATGATACCTCACCATTTATGAATATCCTCTCCATCCTTTTGGATGAAATTATCCTAGGTTCTCCTGTCGACATGCCCCTCAGAACAACCCTCTTCCCGTCACTATCTTTGAACCCCGTCTCTAAGTTTTGGTAGTTAGTGGTGATTTTTCCCAATGTGATCAACCACTGGACTCCCAATACTACATCTGTGTTAGCTAGTTCAACCACATAAAATTTGTCTCTCACGGTGTAGTTTCCTAACTTTACCTCCAAGTCTGAAATTTTTTCTAGACACTCCACTATATGGACATCCTCTGCTACAACATCAAACCCCTCAAACTGCTCTGTCTGAAGTGCCTATCTTGATACCAATGAAGTTGTGGGTGGACCCACCATCTATCAAGGTGATTTCCCATTGTCCCTAAATAGTTCCTCTGATCCGGAGGGTATCATACCTGGGAACACCAGGAAGGGTCGCTATGACTCCTCCCTTTGTTGTTTTTTATTTGTTATCCTGCTCAGGAGGCTATGGAACAACCAGTGGGTGGGTCCCTACTGGTGTTAGTGGTCTACGAGGAGGTTGCTCCTTTGACTGTGCTGACTCCTCCTCTGAGCTAGTGGATCCACTATCATGGTCGTCCTCCTCACTTTCCACACTGTCTATTTCCACCTCAATATAATGAATCTCTCCCTTTCCCATGCACCTGTGGCCTGGGACCCAAGGTTCTTTGCAACTGAAGCAAAGCTTCCTCCTCATAAGCTATTGCATCGTCTCATCATCCAACTCCTCCTTGCCCTTCCATTCTCTTTGGAATGGATTCATGTCTCAGTCCTTCTGTGGTATGAAGGGTTTAGAAAAGGGTTTAGTATTTGGCACTGAGTCTACCAAATCTCGATTGCGTAAGATGGCATCCTGCAAGGTGTGAGGCATGTATGCCTTCACCCATCCTCTCAAGGGATCTGTGAGTCCCTCTGTGAATAACATCATCAACCTGGGCTCTGATATATCTGTCACTTCCACTGCTACCCGCTGAAACTCCGTGATGAATGCCTTTGTTGTGCTAGTTTGTCTCAACTGGGCGAGATCCCTGAAGTGGATCTTGGGATCCCTCCTATCAAAATTGTCCATGAGTCTCTCTATGAAATCTTTGTAGGAGGTGATGTGATTGTGACCCAAAGTCACCAATCCATGATGCCACCACTCATGTGCCTCACCCTCCAAGTCTATGGTAGTGAAACTGATGGCCTCTATCTCAATCCTCTGGTTGAGCTTGTACTATGTGTCTAGCTTTTGCACCCAAGATCTGGTAGTGCATTTGGACGACCTGTCAAAAGAAGGTGTGGTGAGTTTACCAAATTTCTGTATGAAATCGATGTTATTCCCCCACTATTGTTGTTGTCCTCCTCTCTATGGCTCTCTGGGGCAGTTCTTGAGTCGGAGTCCATAATACTCGACCAGGGTCATGTCCCGATGGAAGTCATGGACCAATGTTGCATACTCCCTCCTGTACTCTGCAATGTCCTCCGCCTGAGTGGGAGGCCTCTGTGCTATCATTTGTTGTGCTTCTTGTTATAGCAATATTTTCCTCACCTTATGCAAATTTGCTCAGAAGGCCTTTTTCCATTTCCCTATGTAGACTTGAAGTCCCTTTTTGCAAATCTCAGAGCTAAAAACAATATTTTTCCACATATGCATGCCCTACCTATTGTACTACATGCGTATACGCAGGTTGCACCACTACATCCTGCATACATCGGGTTTTGTGCCCAAAATTAAAAAATGGTGTCGGGTTTCCATGTCATGTCACGAGATCCATGATCCTTGACCTTCCATATACTAGAAACGTTTTGACTCAACCCTTCAGTTCCACTTGAAGGCTATAAATGGGCCAAATCTGATCTATGGAAAAGAGGAGAAGAATTCAACTTTGAGAGCAAAGTCACTATGGAGAAATTATCACTTCATATTGAGTCTGCATCCCTTTATCCTTTTAAGTCTGAACACATTCTCCATCACCCAAGCTCTTCCATACTTGATTGAGAACCTCATTGTATCTCTTATATGAGTTTTCCTTTGGGGGAGGATTGAAGTGGTGGAGGCCCAGCTGGAAAGGACTCAGTTTCTCGGTTCTGAACCATGCCGACACGAAAGTTTGTAATTCATTCACTTCTGTTGATTACATTTTAATAGAAATACTCTTTTCTCGTCTAATTAATGTCTTGCAAATATTTGAATTGTTATTCCATGGGCATATTTGTTATGAATATTGATGGATTATGCTATTGAATGTGTTAACTTTATAAATTATCACCATATGCTTGCATTTATTGGTTGTTGAGGACAAGTTGCAGGTGTATTGCTTTGAGTCAAGTGCTCAACGGTGGACTTCATTGAATGTCTAGACGAGGTAGGCTCTTTATCTTGTCTTGTTAGCATATTTGCTTATATAGAATATCTGATATTAGAGTTGATTTATGCAGTCATTTCTGTGTTTTGTGGTTTACCCCTAGCCATAGAGAGATTTTCCTCGTAACAAAATTGGTGACCATACTAGGGATAAAATCTTCTTTTTGGGGTTTGGAGTGTTTTTCTCCTTTGATTTCTCTCATTTATATTGAGTTTCTTGTCGTCTGATTGCTTGAAATCCTCTATTCATTTTGAGTTTGAGTTTCTTAGCCTTCTCCTTAGCCCGGCTGTGTTTTAACACATATACGTGGGTTTTTACCTGACAATCGCGTACATACACGAGTTGTCCTTCTGAAAGAGGCATATATACGCGTTTTTCTTATGAACAGTCACGTACATCATCATTTTTTGCTTGGTTGTTGGGTTTTATGTTTGCTAGGTAAGTTTTGATAGTTATTGAGTCTTCTTGGGTCTCTGTTATGACTGTTAAGTGTCTGTGGAATGATAAGAAACCTTTCTTTGGTTGAATTTTTGGGTGGTGCCTTTCTCATCATCTTTTTCATTTGATTGTCCTTGCATGGCTGGGTGTTTTCTCCTTGATATCCTACTTGGTTTGTCTCTGTTTACATATAGTAGAATTTTTATATCAAGCTGTTGTTTAGTCCTTGCATCTTCATTCTTTTATATTGAAAATACAAAAATATTAAGCATTTTTCATTGATGGCATTTGATCTTTTAGGTCCTTATCGTTGATCTTAGTACATGTATAGAAATATTGCATCTTATTTGGAATTGC
>JASDQU010753304.1:12869-25179 GCA_032191745.1 Picea mariana | reverse complement strand
TTTGTCCTTTTCCACTTTTTACCATAAACTTAGAATATAACCTTTATATGCTTTTTGAATTGCCCCCTTTATTTGTTGTTTTACCAAATCACATAAATATTGTTGCATTGGCGGAATCTAGCACATGGGTTTTGCCTGGGATGTGATTTACTTCACCTTTGCCACTGAAATGATCCTTGCATGCCGTGGATTGGTCTTCCTAAGCCACATTCATCGGTATATGTGCTTGCATGACCCTTCGAAAATTGTTTTTTTTTCTTATAACTTGACCTTTTGTCAAAATTTCGATGTGGCATGTCTAGTATGCATGATGACAGTCAATCTGAGCCACTTTTGTATTTTCAAACCCAAAATCCCATGCATCAGGATTCGTTAACTGCCTCAAAAAATGTGAGAGGATGAAATTTTGCGAGACTGCCATGTTGAGAACCGAAACTGATAAATGCACCATGGCCAAGAGATGCATATAGACTCAATAAGGAAATGACTGTGTGGGTAATGACATAGGTGCGCACAACCATGGATGGACAAGCCCTACAATATGCGATCACCCCTACAATAGAAATATGGGTCTACGAAACCATGTGTCTTAATAGGTTCACCTTAATAGGAACACTTCACGCATACATACGTTATCAATTACCTTGCCTAAACCTCTTTTTAACTCTCCTTGCCTTCCTAAATCTATCCTATCTCATTAAGTGACCAAGATAGGGGGTCGTAGACTTGCCTCTAACTTGTTATAAGATCCTTTGAGGTCACAGGGGAAGCCTCCCTTGTGTTGGATATTCAGCCAACACTAAAACAAGGGAAGTACTTGTCTAGATGACAATGACAACTACTTCCAATCGTTACGCAAGATCGACATCTTGTGAAAGGATTTGCACAACTACTAAATCCCGTGATAACATTTTTGGTACCATTGTCGAGGAGAATTGAGTCATTCTTCCCACGGTAAGCTTACCCCAAATTCTTATTCCACACACTTACCTAACAACTCCATTAAGGGAAGAATCTCTTTATTTACCTCTTGATGATCCTCATCCTCGAGAGATCATCTAGCGACTCCATTGAATTCAAGTGTTGAAAGCACTGACCAAGGGCATAATAGGAGGTTTGCTAATCCTACTAAGGCTTATAGAAGAAACATTCCTCATAATTCTTCTATAGTCAAATCCTTATTTGGAGGAAGACTTCCTTTATCACCAATGGATGAAAAATCATGGGTAACCAATGTCTTCAAACCCGTAGACATGCATGTGATACCTGACTACCCTTGTGTTATGCCCTAGAAGTTCGAAAAATGGTTCCTATATTTTATGGTAATGATGTTACTACTGCTAAATAACATCTGGATAATTTTGGGGGATGTTTTCAAACTCACCCTCTCAATAATGAGGATGAAGATTATGAGATTGTTTTATGCTACCTTTGTAGAATATGCTAGGATATTGTATAATAGTCTTTTTGATAAAAGCATCAAGACTTGGGACACTTTCCACAAGGCCTACATAAAAATATGGGGCACTAGGGGTGATCCTAACATGTGGTTGCAACTTAGTGAGATGAAGAATAAAGAGAATGAAACTGTCAAAGAATTTGATACCATATTTGAAATATTAATTCAACAATTTCCTGACAATATTAATCCCAAAGATGATTATATCCTTTTTATTTATGTCATTGCTTTCATAGGAAAAATTGGATTTATGCTAAAGGAAAAGTCTCCAAAGGACCTTGGAGAGTCCCAAGAGTAAGCCGCTAAGATTGAAGCAAATATTTTATACTCCAAAGTCAATCCCTTTCATGCCCCTAGATCCAAGGTTGAAACCAAGCCAATAAAATTGCATGGTGTTGAACCAACCCGATACATAGATGCTTCATAGGCTCAAAAAATTGAAGAAACCATAAATGGCCTTGCTCAAACCCAAACCTTATTGATGAAAAAAGTTATTGTTGATGTTTTGGGTAGCTTTGGGAGGTATTCACCTCCGAGATAAATTTTCTTATAGATGAATATGTCAAGAACTCAAGAAGATCCCTATTGGCCTCACATAAAATAATAAAGAAGAATTATATTGCTCCAGAAGTCAAGTCGGCCCTGCCAGAAAAGATAAACAGAAAATATAATTTCCAGAAAGTCAGGTCGGCCCTGCTAGAAAAGTCACTGGATATATTAGTATTTATAAGGGTGACACCTTCCTCATTTGACACACTCACTCATTGATCTATAGTGTAAGTTTGGTGGAGAGAGCTGCAACTGCAGAAGGAAGAAGGGAGCATATGGAGGTTCTATCTCTTTTGGTCTTGGTGATGTGTAGGTGGAGGCCAAACACTCTAGCACTCTGGCTAGAGTGAGCTGCAGTTGCGTTGTTGGTTTGTCTTGGTGATCTATTGGTAGAGCCACTCTAGTGTTCTGGCTAGAGTGAGCTACAACTGCATAATTGGTTATCTCTTGGTGGTGTTGTAATATCCCAGATTCAGCTAGTCTAGGAATCTCTACTAATGTGTGTGTATGAATAATTGTTACAACATATAAATGAGCATACAAATAATAATTGCGACAAAAGACTGCAAAGCTTATATTATGATATCTATGCGGAGTACAAATGTCGAATGCAGTTGAATACAATAAATCACTTGGCTAGATCAATGACAAAAGGATCTTATCCGGAATACAATAAGCAAACTAAAATGATAATACCCAATGATAGATGAACACTGCAGGATCTATGGATGATCTGTAAGCTATGGAAGCTCACACGGTAACTTCTACAAGTCCAAAAAGTTTTCCCTGGTGGCTATATCTCTCAGATCATCCTAGAAATTGTCCCAAAAAATGCGCCCTAATGTCCCTCTCAGTCCTGGTGACTGACCAACCCCTATGCTGGTGTGTCTAGACCCCAGATGGATCCCCCTGGGGGAATGCACCCCTCTGCTACTGGAAAATTGTGCCCTAGTGATTCCACCATCGGAAATGTCTTACATGTGTCTCAAACTGATCTCCCTGGCCTACTATGAAATGGGTCAGAAGGGTTTCCTTGGATATGATCTAATGATCGCTCAGGAACCCCGAATGTGTCCTCCCTAAGTGTCGCACTCCCAATGTCCAGAAAATGTGTCCCGAATGATTCCTCCGTCGGAATCTGATGAGGAACCAGGAAAAATATGTGCCTTTACTTCCTCTCAACTGGGTCGAAGGGGAATCTTTGAAATTTCCCTGGATGGCACAAGTCGATCCAATAAACCTCCTTAGAATTTGCACCCTCTCCTTGAACAAGTGCACCCCTGCTGCTGAATCCTGTAGAATTGTTGTTGAAGAGTGATGGAAGACCTGTGTGATCTTCCTAGTGACTAGGGTTTGTCTCTCAACACCGAAATCAGCCACTGTTGTATTCCTCATGGAATCCATTGAACTATCTCTCCTGATATGCGCCTCTCTTCTCAATGACAAGTCAAAATATGCATAATGATGAATTAGGTCGTTGAAACTTCTCTTATAGCTGCCTGAAACCCTAATTCATTGTTGACTTCTAATTTTAGCTCATGTGTTCTATTTTTAGCTCAAGTTGGCTTAAAAGTGCTTTTAGCCACTTTTAGCTCAATGTCACTTTCCGATTATAACACCTTTGACTGGAATGACCTCTAGTAACCTTGTTTACCCCTGTCTGGCCCTAGCTATAGTCTAATGGGGTTGTTTAGACCATTTAGCCTCCTCTCCAGAGCTCCTATTTGGAAAGGTACATTACAGTCCTCCCTTCCCAAAATTTCTTGTCCTCAAGCAATACCAATCCAGGGTGCTACAATACCTACTCACTCTCCCAAGTATCATCCTCTACGGGAAGCCCTCTCCATCTAATCAAACACTCTCTGATGACCCTGCTCCTCAGTTTACACTACTGAAACTTCAGTACCTCCTCCATAACCAACTTCAACTTTCCCTCCTCATCCAATGGGTGAAGCTCCTCTTATTTGTTGATGAATTTTCCCACTGCCTTCTTGAGGCACGATACGTGGAATGCATTATGAATCTTTCTCCCCTATGGAAGCTCTAGCTCATAGACAACCTCACTTATTCGACACATGATCCTGCAAGGGCCATAAAATCTGGGCTTGAGCTTCTCAACCCCACTCTTCTTCATAGATGACTGTCTGTATGGTTGGAGTCTCAAGAAGACCAAATCCCCAACCTCAAATTTGCGCTCTATCATTTGTTTGTCTGCACTCATCTTCTGTCGATTTTGTGTCGTCTGCATGTTCTCTTTAAGTACTTTGAGAATATCTTAACTCTCAGTGATACAATTCTTGGCCTTGGGAGATATTCTCTCCCCAAAAACGAAGTCTACCAGAGTGGGAGCATCATACCCGTATAATGCTTGGAAGGGTGTCATACCAATGGACATGCGGAAATTGGTGTTGTAGCAATGTTCTCCTAAATGTAGCCACCTGACCCATGTTCTATGTTGTCCACTGACATAGATCCTCAAATAGCCTTCAACCCACTTGTTGACGATATCTGTCTTCCCATATGTCTGAGGATGATATCTGGTGTTGGGTGTCAACTCTGTCCCCACCACCCAATAAACTGATTGTCCCTGTCACTGATGATGTTCCTCGGCAACCCATGAAGTTTGAAGACCTATCTGAAGAATAACTCGGCTACCTGAACTGTGATGTACTATGTCGGTATGGCATAGAAGTGGGAAATTTTCAATTTGTCGACCACTACATAGATGCAGTCCTTACCCTGCACCTTGGGTAGGCCTGTGATGAAATCCATCGATATGGTCTCCCATTTCTACTCCAGAATGGGAAGTGGCTGAAGTAGCCCTACTGGAAGCGTATGCTCTGACTTGTTCTGCTGAAAATTCACACACTCATTGATGTACCTCATAACGTCCTGTTTGAGGCCCTTCCATGAGAACCTCTCCCTAATCTTCCTGTAGGTTTTAAAAAAAACCTGATGGCCCACTAGTGGTGAATCATAAATTGTTGTGAGGATATTCTTTTTGATCCATGAACCTGGTACTAAGTAGACTATGTCCTTGTAGAATATGACATCATCAATGACCCTATACCTATCATCTTGAATCTGTCTGTCCAGAACCTCACAAACAAACTTGTTCTTGGAGTATTCCANTCCAATCTGCTGAAATCTCCATCAAAGAACATGCCATAGGTCTCCTAGATAGTGCATCGACCACAATGTTCTTCTTTCCCTTGACATACTCTATGTCGAAGTCGAATGCATGTACCTTCATCACCCATTTCTTCTTACACTCACTGAGGTCCTTCTGCTCAAGGAAATACTTCAAGTTGTTGTGATTCGTTTTGACCATGAATTTGCTTCCCACCAAATATTGTCTGATTTTGGTCAAGTCATGCATGATTGCCAAAATTTCCTTGTCATAAATGGAGTGCAACCTCTCAGGATAAATGGGCTTCCTACTATCAAATACAATGGGGTTTCCTCCCTGCATCAAAACTTCCCTGATACCCTCATCAGATGCGTCACACTCTAATACAAATGGAAAAGTGAAGTATGGTAATGCTAGCACTGGACAGGTGCCCATGTCTTCCTTCATGTGATCAAAGACTTTATGTGACTCATCGATCCAGATGAAATCCCCATGCTTGGTAAGATCCGTAAGTGGTGCTCCGAGCTAAGAAAAAACTCTAACAAATCACCTGTAATAGCTGCATAACCCAAAGAATCTCCTCAACTATGTCACATTCCTGGGCGTTGGCCAATCTAGAATGGCCCTGATCTTCTCTTGCTATACCTGTACCCCTTGGGCACTGATTATGTGGCCCAATTAAAGTATCTCTATCATACCAAAATCACACTTGGACTCTTTGGCGTATAGTGACTGCGCCTCCATGATGCTCAATACCTCATCCAAGTGCCTCATATGCTCCTGCCAGGTCTTGTTGTAGACCAAGATGTCATCAAAGAAAACCAAGACTGATTTCCTCAACTAATCCCTGAATATGTGGTTCATGCAAGACTGGAATGTAGCCGGTGCATTGGTTAGCCCAAATGACATAACCAGAAACTCAAAATGACCAAAGTGCCATCGAAATGTCGTCTTCTCTATGTTCTGCTCTCGGATGTTGATCTGATGATACCCAGAGAGTAGATCAGTGTTTGAGAAGAAAACCGCCCCATGCAATTTATCCATCAACTCGTCAATGTGAGGGATAGGATATCGGTTCTTGATGGTTTTCTTGTTCAAGGCCCGGTAATCAATGCACATCCTCATGGTACCATCCTTCTTTAGGAATAAGACAACTGAAGAGGTGAATGGACTGTTGCTCAGTCTGATGTGTCTCATCCCTAGAAATTCCTTAATTTCTTTCTCTATCTCATCCTTGAACCTCCTAAGATGATGATAGGGGGTGTGATCATAGGTTTCCCCCCCTCCTCCAACTCAATGGTGTGCTCAAACCCCCTGTCAGGTGGTCTACCTGGTGTAATCGAACCAAAAACCTGTTGATGTCGCTCCAACAAGTTCTTGATCTCTGTCTGATACTGTTGTCGACCCTTTGAATTCTTCCACGTAGTGATCAAGCACTCTGCAGCATATGATACCTCACCATTTATGAATATCCTCTCCATCCTTTTGGATGAAATTATCCTAGGTTCTCCTGTCGACATGCCCCTCAGAACAGCCCTCTTCCCGTCACTGTCTTTGAACCCCATCTCTAAGTTTTGGTAGTTAGTGGTGATTTTTCCCAATGTGATCAACCACTGGACTCCCAATACTACATCTATGTTAGCTAGTTCAACCACATAAAATTTGTCTCTCACGGTGTAGTTTCCTAACTTTACCTCCAAGTCCAAAACTTTGTCTAGACACTCCACTATATGGACATCCTCTACTACAACATCAAACCCCTCAAACTCCTCTGTCTGAAGTGCCTATCTTGATACCAATGAAGTTGTGGGTGGACCCACCATCTATCAGGGCGATTTCCCATTGTCCCTGAATAGTTCCTCTGATCCCAAGGGTATCATACCTGGGAACACTAGAAAGGGTCGCTATGACTCCTCCCTTTGTTGGTTTTTATTTGTTATCCTGCTCAGGAGGCTATGGAACAACCAGTGGGTGGGTCCCTACTGGTGTCAGTGGTCTACGAGGAGGTTGCTCCTTTGACTATGTTGACTCCTCCTCTGAGCTAGTGGATCCACTATCATGGTTGTCCTCCTCACTTTCCACACTGTCTGTTGCCACCTCAACATAATGAATCTCTGCCTTTCCCATGCACCTGCGGCCTGGGACCCAAGGTTCTTTGCAACTGAAGCAAAGCTTCTTCCTCATAAGTTATTGCATCGTCTCATCATCCAACTCCTCCTTGCCCTTCCATTCTCTTTGGAATGGATTCTTGTCTTAGTCCTTCTGTGGTATGAAGGGTTTAGAAAAGGGTTTAGTATTTGGCACTGAGTCTGCCGAATCTCGAGTGTGTAAGATGGCATCCTGCAAGATGTGAGGCATGTATGCCTTCACCCATCCTCTCAAGGGATCTGTGAGTCCCTCTGTGAATAACATGATCAACCTGGGTTCGGATATATCTATCACTTCCACTGCTACCTGTTGAAACTCTGTGATGAATGCCTCTATTGTGCTAGTTTGTCTCAACTGGGCGAGATCCCTGAAGTGGATCTCAGGATCCCTTCTATCAAAACTTTCCATGAGTCTCTTTGTGAAATCTTTGTAGGAGGTGATGTGATTGTGACCCAAATTCACCAATCCATGATGCCACCACTCATGTGCCTCACCCTCCAAGTGTAGGGTAGTGAAACTAATGGCCTCTGTCTCGATCCTCTGGTTGAGCTTGTACTATGTGTCTAGCTTTTGCACCCAAGATCTGGCAGTGCATTTAGACGACCCGTCAAAGAAGGTATGGTGATTTTACCAAATTTCTGTATGAAATCGATGTTATTCCCCTGCTATTGTTGTTTTCCTCCTCTCTATGGCTCTCTGGGGCGGTTCTTGAGTCTGAGTCCATAATACTCGACCAGGGTCATGTCCCGATGGAAGTCATGGAACAATGTTGCATACTCCCTCATGTACTCTGCAATGTCCTCTGCCTGAGTGGGAGGCCTCTGTGCTATCAATTGTTGTGCTTCTTGTTATAGCAATATTTTCCTCACCTTATGCAAATTTGCTCAGAAGGCCTTTTTCCATTTCCCTATGTAGACTTGAAGTCCCTTTTTGAAAATCTCAGAGCTAAAAAAAATATTTTTCCACATATGTATGCCCTACCTATTGTACTGCATGCGTATACACAGGTTGCACCACTACATCCCGCATACATCGGGTTTTGTGCCCAATATTGCAAAATGGTGTTGAGTTTCCATGTCACGTCACAAGATCCATGATCCTTGACCTTCCATATACTGGAAACGTTTTGACTCGACCCTTCAATTCCACTTGAAGGCTATAAATGGGCCAAATCCAATCTATGGAAAAGAGGAGAAGAATTCAACTTTGAAAGAAAAGTTACTATGGAGAAATTATCACTTCATATTGAGTCTACATCCCTTTATCCTTTTAAGTCTGAACACATTCTCCAGCCCCCAAGCTCTTCCATACTTGATTGAGAACCTCATTGTATCTCTTATATGAGTTTGCCTTTGGGGGAGGATTGAAGTGGTGGAGGCCCAACTGGAAAGGACTCAGTTTCTCGGTTCCGAACCATGCCGACATGAAAGTTTGTAATTCATTCACTTCTATTGATTACATTTTAATAGAAATACTCTTTTCTCGTCCAATTAATGTCTTGCAAATATTTGAATTGTTATTCCATGGGCATATTTGTTATGAAAATCGATGGATTATGCTATTGAATGTGTTAACTTTATATATTATCACCATATGCTTGCGTTTATTGGTTCTTGAGGACAAGTTGCAGGTGTATTGCTTTGAGTCAAGTGCTCAACGGTGGACTTCATTGAACGTCTGGATGAGGTAGGCTCTTTATCTTGTCTTGTTAGCATATTTTCTTATATAGAATATCTGATATTAGAGTTGATTTCTGCAGTCATTTCTGTGTGTTGTGGTTTACCCCTAGCCATAGAGAGATTTTCCTCGTAACAAAATTGGCGACCATACTGGGGATAAAATCTTCTTTTGGGGGTTTGGAGTGTTTTTCTCCTTTGATTTCTCTCATTGAGTTTCTTGTTGTCTGATTGCTTGAAATCCTCTATTCATTCTGAGTTTGAGTTTCTTAGCCTTCTCCTTAGCCCGACTTTGTTTTAACACATATACATGGGTTTTTACCTGACAATCGCGTACATACACAAGTTGTCCTTCTGAAAGAGGCATATATATATGTTTTTCTTATGAACAGTCACATACATCATCATCATTTTTTGCTTGGTTGTTGGGTTTTATGTTTGCTAGGTAAGTTTTGATAGTTACTGAGTCTTCTTGGGTCTCTGTTATGACTGTTAAGTGTCTGTGGAATAATAAGAAACCTTTCTTTGGTTGAATTTTTGGGTGGTGCCTTTCTCATCATCTTTTTCATTTGATTGTCCTTGCATCTTGGGCTGGGTGTTTTCTCCTTGATATCCTACTTGGTTTGTCTCTGTTTACATATAGTAGATTTTTTATACCAAGTTGTTGTTTAGTCCTTGCATTTTCATTCTTTTATATTGAAAATACAAAAATATTAAGCATTTTTCATTGATGGCATTTGATCTTTTAGGTCCTTATCGTTGATCTTAGTACATGTATAGAAATATTGCATCTTATTTGGAATTGCAGAACTAAATTGAAAATTGCATTTTGAAAAGCTTATCGTTTATTGGGAATTGAAGTTAGGACTTTGCATTTTATTCATATTCATTTATTTTACTTGTTGAGTCATAACATCATTAGTTTCATGACCACACCTTTTTTGAGTAAGCAAGGCCACTAAAAGCAACTTTGATAATTTAAAATTGATTAGAAACGATTTTATTTTCTAGGGTGCACAAACTAGCTTAGGATTTAGAGCCTTGGAATAGGATTTTGTGAGTAAACTTCTACAAGGCTATTAAATCAACACATGTGTCTGACTAAGGAGTGGATAAATCCATTGTACAATTGGTGACGTCAAGAGGCTCTGCTTACACCGGAGTTAAACATGAGGTCGTGTGAGGTTGATTGAGGGTATGTCCCCCCATACCTTCTTAGCATTAAATATATTTATGGGGATCTATTTGTATATGGGGATCTTGATAGTACCTTTACCTCTGTGAGAGGCGGTGATTTTGAGATATGACGGTCGTGACTTAATCTTTGCTTGATCTGATGGCTAAAAATTGAACCCATTTGTTTTCTTGTACTTCCAACCTGAAATGGATTGCTTTGAATGATGCATTTTTGTTCATGGTTGATTTCTATGCATACAAAGGAATTGGTGGACCTAGATGTCATCATGTGCACAGGAAAGGCTTGGTGGGCCTATTGCATGCTCTATTAGTGGCAAAAATGATGACAAGTATTTCAAACTCAAACCAGACATCCAATTATCTTCCAAGGAAAATAGAAATAATTTGGTGCAAAGAATCAGTCAAGCAATCCAATAAGGAAAACCAGGTTAGATAATAGATGGGAAACCGACTTTATCAACCGGAAGAGGAAAAATTTGACGAAGGCTGTTAATCCCTAAATAGTGGCTCATTACCCCTTAATTGGGGCATATTAAATTAGTAATGTTATTTTATTTATGTTGGATTTATTCCATTAGTTGTAATTGTACCTCCTAGTCTCCTATATATACCAAGGAGACATTTTCATTTGGAATCATCTATGATTTGGACATTTATGTGGGGTATAAGGAGGTTTTCCCCCTTGAAGAGGCTTATTACCTAAAACTATCTCTTTTTCAAGGCGTTGAGTACTTATTATGAGGCTTTTCTATGCTATATTGGTATTTGGTTCTTAACATATGGTATCAGAGGTCAAGCTCTTAGGGTTTTGTTGCTACATCTGAGACACCTTGGAAATTTCACGATAATTTTTTTTTTCTACAATGTTCCATTAGGAACGACTTGGAGGATATTTAGTAGACGGATCAAGGTATGTTGGGTTAAAATTTCATCTCTCGAGGCCTTATACTTTCGGAGATATAGCCCGTGTAAGATAGGGTTCTGGAATCATCCTGAATTGAGTCATTGCGGGATTTTCACTATAAAATTGTTTTTGTAACATTTTAGACCCTGAAATATAGAGGATATTCATAGAAATTAGTAAGGTATATGTGGTAAAATGTTTCACTTCTGGGTCATCTTACAATTGTATATACACCCTGTGGAACATAGGGTATCTGACTAGTCCTATTGACTAGTCTCAAGCAGGTGTTCTGAGTAAAACAATCATAACTTCTTCTTGGAGTATCCAAATTGAGTGAGACTAGTTTCATTGAGTAGTGGACAGTCCGCAGTAGTTTTGGTATGGTTTTAAGAATTTTATATCAATCATTTTGTGCGAGGCATGCTATACAATTGAGATCTCCTAGAAAGGACAAAAATCAGCAAGTTGTGGGGAAGTTGTCGTAAATTCCATGTGGGACATCCATTTTTTATCAGACCTGTGGCATTGCAGAGAAGAAATATCATAGAACTACAAAAAATAAAATTTCATACCTAGAAGGGCCAAAATTTTGGATGAACAATAAAAGGAATATTGTCTAGCAGAACCACCTCAAAATCAAGGTTTAAAGTGATACTTGACCAACATGCCACCAAAAAACAGAACTTCTACACCAAATAAGCCTCCAGACAGTCCTACTTGGACTCTTGATGAAGGTGAAGAAATGCGTAGGGACATAAATGATTTACAAAAGAAGACAGTAACAAAAGATAAACTACAAGAGATGAGGGATTCAATAAATACTAAGATGGATGGTTTAAAAGGGGAGATCATGGAAGGATTGAAAATTTTCCTAATAGAGAGGACACTTGAAAGTGAAAACGTATCCCATGAAATTCATGATGAGGACACAAGGAAGATGAATCAAGAATGGAGAAACCCTAACTTTGGATTGAAGACCAACCACTTTCCTAAGATTGATATCAGGAAGTTTGATGGAAAGGACCCAATCACATGGATACTTCAGATGGAGCAATTCTTTGATCTACACAATGTGCCACATACACAAAAGGTACGAATTGCTTCTTTATATTTAGAACCCAATCAATTTGTGTGGTATCGATGGCTTTGTTCTCACAAATCACTCGTCACTTGGACAATTTTCACGGAAGAAATGATAACACACTATGAGGATACAAGGAGCAATACCTTCTTTAGCCAATTGATAA
>JASDQU010753303.1:5219-20494 GCA_032191745.1 Picea mariana | reverse complement strand
CTCGTAACATTGAGGCATTCTTTTGCCCATTTCGATCGAATTCGTATCATTTTAGGATCGATTATGGTTAACCTTGAATGAAGGTGATTTTTGAAAAGAACAATTCTTCATTTGGAAATATGAAATAATATTCGGATACCCGTTTGAGAGTTGTACATGTGGTCTTGATTGTGAGAGAAGACGTGTAGTTCTTGGGCCCCTTTTTCTCATCTTCGGGTCATTCTAGGCCCAAATTTGACCAGCCCCGAATGAAGGCTATTTAGAAGAAGTGGAATTATGGGTTTAAAAATATAAAATATTTTTTGGATACCCATTTGAGAGATGCAAGTGGGTTCTCGAGTGCTCGTAACGTTGAGACATTCTTTGGCCCATTTCGATCAAATTCGTATCGTTTTAGGTTTGATTCTGGTTAACCCCGAATGAAGGTGATTTTTGAAAATACAAATTCTTCATTTCGAAAGATGAAATCATATTTGGATGTGCATTTGCATTTGAGAGTTGTACATGTGCTCACGATTGTGGGAGAAGCCGTCTAGTTCTTGGGCCGCTTTTTCTCAACATCGGGTCAATCTAGGCCCAAGTTTGACCAACCTCGAACGAAGGCTATTTGGAAAAAGTGGAAATATGGGTTTCAAAATATAAAATAATTTTTTGATACCGATTTTAAAGATATAGGTGGGTTCCCGAGCGCTCGTAACGTTGAGGCATTCTTTTTCCCATTTTGATCAAAATTCTTCATTTGCAAATATGAAATCATATTTCGATACCCATTTGAGAGTTGTACACGTGGTTCATAATTGCGAGCGAAGATGTGTAGTTCTTGGGAAACTTCTTCTCAACTTTGGGTCAATTTAGGCCCAAGTTTGACTAACCCCAAATGAAGGCTATTTGGAAGAAGTGGAATTATGGGTTTAAAAATACAAAATAATTTTTTGATACCCATTTGAGAGATGCAAGTGGGTTCCCGAGCGCTCGTAACGTTAAGGAATTCTTTTTCCCAATTCAATCAAATTCGTATCATTTTAGAGTCGATTCTAGTTAACCTCGAATGAAGGTGATTTTTGAAAAACAAAATTCTTTATTTGAAAATATGAAATCATATTTGGATACCCATTTGAGAGTTGTACACGTGGTCCTAATTGCCAGAGCATACGTGTAGTTCATGGGCCCCTTTTTCTCAACTTCAGGTCATTCTAGACCCAATGAATGGGCAACTTCTTCTCAATTTTGGGTCAATTTAGGCCCAAGTTTGACCAGCCCCGAATGAAGGCTATTTAGAAGAAATGGAATTATGGGTTTAAAAATATAAATGATTTTTTGATACCCATTTTATAGATGCAAATGAGTTCCCGAGTGCTCGTAACTTTGCGGCATTCTTTGGCCCATTTCGATCAAATTTGCATCGTTTTAGGGTTGATTATGGTTAACCCTAAATGAAGGTGATTTTTGAAACACAAACTACTTCATTTGCAAATATGAAATCATATTTGGATATCCATTTGAGAGTTCTACACGTAGTCTTGATTGCGGGAGAAGACGTGTAGTTCTTGGGCCCCTTTTTCTCAACTTCAGGTCATTCTAGGCACAAATTTGCCTAGTCCCGAATGAATGCTATTTGGAAGAAGTGGAATTATGGGTTTAAAAATATAAATGATTTTTTGATACCCATTAAAGAGATGAAAGTGGTTTCTCGAGCGCTCGAAATGTTGAGGCATTCTTTGGCCCATTTCAATCAAATTCGTATCGTTTTAGGGTTGATTCTGGTTAACCCAGAATGAAGGTGATTTTTGAAAAGAAAAATTCTTTATTTGCAAATATGAAATCGTATTTGGATACCCATTTGAGATTTGTACACGTGGTCGTAATTGTCAGAGCATACGTGTAGTTCATGGGCCCCTTTTCCCAACTTCGGGTCATTCTAGACCCAAGTTTGACCAGCCTCGAATGAAGGCTATTTAGAAAAAGTGGAATTATGGGTTTAAAAATATAAAATAATTTTTTGATACCCATTTGAGAGATTCAAGTGGGTTCCCGAGTGCTCGTAACGTTGAGGCATTCTTTGGCCCATTTCGATCGAATTCGTATCGTTTTAGGGTGGATTATGGTTAACCCCGAATGAAGGTGATTTTTGAAAAGAAAAATCCTTCATTTGCAAATATGAAATCATATTTGGATACCCATTTGAGAGTTGTACAAGTGGTCTTGATGGCGAGTGAAGACGTGTAGTTATTGGGCCTCTTTTTCTCAACTTCGGGTCATTCTAGGCCCAAGTTTGACTAGCCCCGAATGAAGGGCTATTTGGAAGAAGTACAATTATGGGCTTAAAATTACAAAATAATTTTTTGATACCCATTTGAGAGACGCAAGTGGCTTCCCGAGTGCTTGTAATGTTGAGACATTATTTTTCCCTTTTCGATCGAATTCGTATCGTTTTAGGGTATATTCGGGTTAACCCCCAATGAAGGTGATTTTTGAAAAGAAAAATTCTTCATTTGCAAATATGAAATCATATTTGGATATCCGTTTGAGAGTTGTACATGTGGTCCTAATTGCGAGTGAAGACGTGTAGTTTTTGGGCCCCTATTTTGATCAAATTCGTATCGTTTTAGGTTTGATTCTGTAAAACCTCGAATGAAGGTGATTTTTGAAAAGACAAATTATTATTTCCAAAGATGAAATCATATTTGGATATGCATTTGAGAGTTGTACACATAGTCCCGATTGCAGGAGAAGCCATGTAGTTCTTGGGTCTCTTTTTCTCAACTTTGGGTCAATCTAATCCCAAGTTTGACCAGCCTCGAATATGGGTTTAAAAATATAAAATAAATTTTTGATACCGATTTTAGAGACATAGGTGGGTTTCCGAGTGCTCATAACGTTGAGGCATTCTTTTGCCCATTTCGATCAAATTCGTATGGTTTTAGTGTTGATTCTGGTTAACCCTGAATGAATGTGATTTTTGAAAAGAAAAATTCTTCATTTGCAAATATGAAATCATATTTGGATACCCATTTGAGAGTTGTAGATGTGGTCCTAATTATGAGCGAAGATGTGTAGTTCCCTGGAAACTTTTTCTCAACTCTGGGTCATTCTAGACCCAAGTTTGACCAGCCCCGAATGAAGGCTATTTGGAAGAAGTGTAAGTGGGTTTCTGAGCGCTCATAACGTTGAGGCATTCTTTTTCCCATTTCAATCGAATTCATATCATTTTAGGGTCAATTATGGTTAACCCCGAATGAAGGTGATTTTTGAAAACAACAATTCTTCATTTGAAAATATGAAATCATATTTAGATACCCACTTGAGAGTTGAACATGTGGTCTTGATTGCGAGAGAAGACGTGTAGTTCTTGGGCCTCTTTTTCTCATCTTCAGGTCATTCTAGGCCCAGGTTAGACCAGCCCCGAATGAAGGATATTTAGAAAAAGTGGAATTATGGGTTTAAAAAAATAAAATAATTTTTGGATACCCATATGAGAGATGCAAGTGGGTTCCCGAGCGCTCGTAACGCTGAGACATTCTTTGGCCCATTTCGATCAAATTCGTATCGTTTTAGGTTTGATACTGGTTAACCCCGAATGAAGGTGATTTTTGAAAATACAAATTATTCATTTCCAAAGATGAAATCATATTTGGATATGCATTTGACAGTTGTACACGTGGTCCCGATTGCGGGAGGATCCATGTAGTTCTTGGGTCTCTTTTTCTTAACTTCGGGTCAATCTAATCCCAAGTTTGACCAGCCTCGAACGAAGGCTATTTGGAAGAAGTGGAAATATGGGTTTCAAAATAAAAAATAATTTTTTGATAACGATTTGAGAGATATAGGTGGGTTCCCGAGCGCTGATAACGTTGAGGCATTTTTTTTCCCATTTCGATCAAATTTGTATCGTTTTAGGGTTGATTCTGGTTAACCCCGAATGAAGGTGATTTTTGAAAAGAAATTTTTTTCATTTGCAAATATGAAATCATATTGTATACCCATTTGAGAGTTGCACACGTGGTTCCTAATTGCGAGCGAAGATGTGTAGTTCTTGAGCAACTTCTTCTCAACTTCAGATCAATTTAGGCCCAAGTTTGACCAGCCACGAATGAAGGCTATTTAGAAGAAGTGGAATTATGGGTTTTAAAATATAAAATAATTTTTTGATAGCCATTTGAGAGATGCAAGTGGGTTCGCGAATGCTCGTAACGTTGAGGCATTCTCTGGCCCATTTCGATCAAATTTGTATCATTTTAGGGTTGATTTTGGTTAACCTTGAATGAAGGTGATTTTTGAAAAGAAAAATTCTTCATTTGCAAATATGAAATCATATTTGGATACCCATTTGAGAGTTGTACACATGGTCCTAATTGTGAGCGAAGACATGTAGTTCCTGGGAAACTTCTTCTCAACTTCGGGCATTCTAGACCGAAGTTTGACCATCCCCAAATGAAGGCTATTTGGAAGAAGTGCAATTATGGGTTTAAAATTACAAAATAATTTTTTGATACCCATTTGAGTGAAGCAAGTGGGTTACCGAGTGCTCGTAACGTCGAGACATTCTTTTTCCCATTTCAATCGAATTCGTATCGTTTTAGGGTCAATTCTGGTTAACTCTAAATGAAAGTGATTTTCGAAAAGAAAAATTCTTCATTTGCAAATATGAAATGAAGGTTATTCCAAGTTTGACCAACCTCTAATGAAGGCTATTTGGAAAAAGTTCAAACTGGGTTTAAAAATGCAAAATAATTTTTTGATACTGATTTGAGAGATATAGGTTTTCTCCCGAGCTCTCACAATGTTGAGGCATTCTTTGACCCATTTCGATCAAATTCGTATCGTTTTAGAGTTGATTCTGGTTAACCCCGAATGAAGGTGATTTTTGAAAAACAAAATTCTTCATTTGTAAATATGAAATCATATTTGGATACCCATTTGAGAGTTGTACACATGGTCCTAATTGTGAGCGAAGAGATGTAGTTCTTGGGCAACTTCGTTTGCAAATATGAAATCATATTTCAATACCCATTTGACAGTTCTACACGTGGTCTTGATTGCGGGAGAAGACGTGTAGTTCTTGGGCTCCTTTCTCTCAACTTCGGGTCATTCTAGGCACAAGTTTGCCTAGTCCCGAATGAAGGCTATTTGGAAGAAGTGAAATTATGGGTTTAAAAATATAAATAATTTTTTGATACCCATTTGAGAGATGCAAGTGGGTTCCCGAGCGCTCGAAATATTGAGGCATTCTTTGGCCCATTTCGATCAAATTCGTATCGTTTTAGGGTTGATTCTGGTTAACCACAAATGAAGGTTATTTTTGAAAAGAAAAATTCTTCATTGCAAATATGAAATCATATTTGGATACCCATTTGAGATTTGTACACGTGGTCCTAATTGCCAGAGCATACTTGTAGTTCATGGGCCCCTTTCTCTCAACTTTGGGTCATTTTAGACCCAAGTTTGACCAGCCTCGAATGAAGGCTATTTAGAAAAAGTGGAATTATGGGTTTAAAAATATAAAATAATTTTTTGATACCCATTTGAGAGATGCAAATGGGTTCCCAAGTGCTTGTAACGTTGAGGCATTCTATGGCCCATTTCAATCAAATTTGTATCGTTTTAGGGTTTATTTTGGTTAACCCCGAATGAAGGTCATTTTTGAAAAGAAAAATTCTTCATTTGCAGATATGGAATCACAATTGGATACCCATTTGACAGTTGTACATGCGGTGTTGATGGAGAGCAAAGACGTCTATTTATTGGGCCCCTTTTTCTCAACTTCGGGTCATTTTAGCCCTAAGTTTGACTCGCCCTGAATGAAGGGCTATTTGGAAGAAGTACAATTATGGGTTTAAAATTACAAAATAATTTTTCGATACCCATTTGAGAGATGCAAGTGGGTTCCCAAGCGCTCGAAATCTTGAGGCATTCTTTGGCCCATTTCGATCAAATTCGTATGGTTTTAGGGTTGATTCAAGTTAGCCACGAATGAAGGTTATTTTTGAAAAGCAAAATTCTTCATTTGCAAATATGAAATCATATTTGGATACCCATTTGAGATTTGTACACGTGGTCCTAATTTCCAGAGGATACATGCAGGTCATGGGCCCCTTTTTCTCAACTTCAGGTCATTTTAGACCCAAGTTTGACCAGCCTCAAATGAAGGCTATTTAGAAAAAGTGGAATTATGGGTTTAAAAATATAAAATAATTTTTTGATACCCATTTGAGAGATGCAAATGGGTTCCCAAGTGCTCGTAACATTGAGGCATTCTTTAGCCCATTTCGATCAAATTCGTATCGTTTTAGGGTTGATTCTGGTTAACCTCAAATGAAGGATATTTTTGAAAAGAAAAATTCTTCATTTTCAAATATGAAATCATATTTTGGTACCCATTTGAGAGTTGTACATGCAGTGTTGATGGAGAGCGAAGACATGTAGTTATTGGGCCCCCTTTTCTCAACTTCGGGTCATTCTAGCCCCAAGTTTGACTGGCCCCGAATGAAGGGCTATTCGGAAGAAGTGCAATTATGGGTTTAAAATTACAAAATAATTTTTCGATACCCATTTGAGAGATGCAAGTGGGTTCCCAAGCGCTCGAAATCTTTAGGCATTCTTTGGCCCATTTCGATCAAATTCGTATGGTTTTAGGGTTGATTCTGGTTAACCACAAATGAAGATTATTTTTGAAAAGTAAAATTCTTCATTTGCAAATATGAAATCATATTTGGATACCCATTTGAGATTTGTACACATGGTCCTAATTGCCAGAGCATACTTGTAGTTCATGGGCCCCTTTCTCTCAACTTTGGGTCATTCTAGACCCAAGTTTGACCAGCCTCGAATGAAGGCTATTTAGAAAAAGTGGAATTATGGGTTTAAAAATATAAAATAATTTTTTGATACCCATTTGAGAGATGCAAATGGGTTCCCAAGTGCTTGTAACGTTGAGGCATTCTATGGCCCATTTCAATCAAATTTGTATCGTTTTAGGGTTTATTTTGGTTAACCCYGAATGAAGGTCATTTTTGAAAAGAAAAATTCTTCATTTGCAGATATGGAATCACAWTTGGATACCCATTTGACAGTTGTACATGCGGTGTTGATGGAGAGSRAAGACGTCTAKTTATTGGGCCCCTTTTTCTCAACTTCGGGTCATTTTAGCCCTAAGTTTGACTCKCCCTGAATGAAGGGCTATTTGGAAGAAGTACAATTATGGGTTTAAAATTACAAAATAATTTTTCGATACCCATTTGAGAGATGCAAGTGGGTTCCCAAGCGCTCGAAATCTTGAGGCATTCTTTGGCCCATTTCGATCAAATTCGTATGGTTTTAGGGTTGATTCAAGTTAGCCACGAATGAAGGTTATTTTTGAAAAGAAAAATTCTTCATTTGCAAATATGAAATCATATTTGGATACCCATTTGAGATTTGTACACGTGGTCCTAATTTCCAGAGCATACATGCAGGTCATGGGCCCCTTTTTCTCAACTTCGGGTCATTTTAGACCCAAGTTTGACCAGCCTCAAATGAAGGCTATTTAGAAAAATTGGAATTATGGGTTTAAAAATATAAAATAATTTTTTGATACCCATTTGAGAGATGCAAATGGGTTCCCGAGTGCTCGTAACGTTGAGGCATTCTTTAGCCCATTTCGATCAAATTCGTATCGTTTTAGGGTTGATTCTGGTTAACCCCAAATGAAGGATATTTTTGAAAAGAAAAATTCTTCATTTTCAAATATGAAATCATATTTTGGTACCCATTTGAGAGTTGTACACGCGGTGTTGATGGAGAGCGAAGACATGTAGTTATTGGGCCCCTTTTCTCAACTTCGGGTCATTCTAGCCCCAAGTTTGACTGGCCCCGAATGAAGGGCTATTCGGAAGAAGTGCAATTATGGGTTTAAAATTACAAAATAATTTTTCGATACCCATTTGAGAGATGCAAGTGGGTTCCCAAGCGCTCGAAATCTTTAGGCATTCTTTGGCCCATTTCGATCAAATTCGTATGGTTTTAGGGTTGATTCTGGTTAACCACAAATGAAGATTATTTTTGAAAAGTAAAATTCTTCATTTGCAAATATGAAATCATATTTGGATACCCATTTGAGATTTGTACACATGGTCCTAATTGCCAGAGCATACTTGTAGTTCATGGGCCCCTTTCTCTCAACTTTGGGTCATTCTAGACCCAAGTTTGACCAGCCTCGAATGAAGGCTATTTAGAAAAAGTGGAATTATGGGTTTAAAAATATAAAATAATTTTTTGATACCCATTTGAGAGATGCAAATGGGTTCCTGAGTGCTCGTAACGTTGAGGCATTCTTTGGCCCATTTCGATCAAATTCGTATCGTTTTAGGGTTGATTCTGATTAACCCCAAATGAAGGATATTTTTGAAAAGAAAAATTCTTCATCTGCAAATATGAAATCATATTTGGATACCCATTTGAGAGTTGTACACGCGGTGTTGATGGAGACCGAAGACGTGTAGTTATTGGGCCCCCTTTTCTCATTTTCGGGTCATTCTAGCCCCAAGTTTGACTGGCCCCGAATGAAGGGCTATTTGGAAGAAGTGCAATTATGGGTTTAAAATTACAAACTAACTTTTTGATACCCATTTGAGAGATGCAAGTGGGTTCCTGAGTGCTCGTAACATTGAGACATTCTTTGGCCCATTTTGATCAAATTCGTATCGTTTTAGGGTTGATTTTGGTTAACCCCGAATGAAAGTGATTTTTTAAAAGAAAAAATCTTCATTTTCAAATATGAAATCATATTTGGATACCCATTTGAGAGTTGTACACGTGGTGATGATGGCGAGCGAATACGTGTAGTTATTGGGCCCCTTTTTCTCAACTTCGGGTCAATCTAGGCCCAAGTTTGACCAGCCTCAAAAGAAGGGCTATTTGGAAGTGCAAATATGGGTTTAAAAATATAAAATAATTTTTTGATACTGATTTGAGAGATGCAAGTGGGTTTTCGAGCGCTCGTAACGTTGAGACATTTTTTTCCCCATTTCGATCAAATTCGTATCATTTTAGGGTTGATTCTGGTTAACCCTGAATGAAGGTGATTTTTGAAAAGAAAAATTCTTCATTTGCAAATATGAAATCATATTTCGATACCCTTTTGAGAGTTGTACACGTGCTCCTATTTTTGAGTGAAGACATGTAGTTCCTAGCAAACTTCTTCTCAACTTCGGGTCATTCTAGACCCAAGTTTGACCAGCCCCGAATGAAGGCTATTTGGAAGAAGTGCAATTATCGGTTTAAAATTACAAAATAATTTTTTGATACCCATTTGAGAGAAGAAAGTGGGTTCCCGAGTGCTCATAACGTTGAGACATTCTTTTTCCCATTTCGATTGAATTCGTATCGTTTTAGGGTCGATTCTGGTTAACCCCGAATGAAGGTGATTTTTGAAAAGAAAAATTTCTCATTTGCAAATATGGAATCATATTCGAATACCCATTTGAGAGTTGTACACATGGTTCTAATTGTGAGCAAAGACGTGTAGTTCTTGGGCCCCTTTTTCTCAACTTCGGGTCATTCTAGGCCCAATTTTGACAAGCCGTCGATTGAAGGCGCTTTTAGAAAAAGTGGAAATAGGGGTTTAAAAAAATAAAATAATTTTTTGATACCCATTTGAGATATGCAAGTGGGTTCCGAGCGCCCCTAACGTTGAGGTATTCTTTGGCCCATTTCGATCAAATTTGTATAGTTTTAGGGTTGATTTTGGTTAACCCCGAATGAAGGTGATTTTTGAAAAGACAAATTCTTCATTTCCAAAGATGAAACCATATTTGGATACCCATTTGAGAGTTGTACATGTCGTCTCGATGAGGGAGAATACGTGTAGTTATTGGGCCCCTTTTTCTCATCTTCGGGTCATTCTAGGCCCAAGTTTGACCAACCTCTAACGAAGGCTATTTGGAAGAAGTGGAAATATGGGTTTAAAAATATAAAATAATTTTTTGATACCGGTTTGAGAGATATAGGTGGGTTCTCGAGCTCTCGCAACGTTGAGGCATTCTTTGGCCCATTTCTATCAAATTTGTATCTTTTTAGGGTTGGTTCTGGTAACCCCAAATGAAGGAGACTTTGGAAAAACAAAATTCTTCATTTGCAAATATGAAATCATATTTACATACCCATTTGAGAGTTGTACGCATGGTCTTGATTGCGAGCAAAGACGTATAGTTTTTAGGACCGTTTTTCTCAACTTCGGGTCATTCTAGGCCCAAGTTTGACTAGCCCCGAATGAAGGCTATTCGGAAGAAGTGGAATTAGAGGTTTAAAAATACATGATAATTTTTTATACCCATTTGAGAGATGGAAGTGGGTTCCTGAGCGCTCGTAACGTTGACGCATTCTTTTGCCCATTTCGATCGAATTCGTATCGTTTTAGGGTCGATTATGGTTAACCCCGAATGAAGGTGATTTTTGAAAAGATCAATTCTTCATTTGGAAATATGAAATCATATCTGGATACACATTTGAGAGTTGTACATGTGGTCTTGATTGTGAGAGAAGACATGTAGTTCTTGGGCCCCTTTTTCTCAACTTCGGGTCATTCTAGAACCAAATTTGACCAGCCCCGAATGAAGGCTATTTGGAAGAAGTGGAGTTATGGGTTTAAAAATATAAAATAATTTTTGGATACCCATTTGAGAGATGCAAGTGGGTTCCCGAGCGCTCGTAACGTTGAGACATTCTTTGGCACATTTCGATCAAATTCGTATCGTTTTAGGTTTGATTCTGGTTAACCCCGAATGAAGGTGATTTTTGAAAATACAAATTCTTCATTTCCAAAGATGAAATCCTATTTGGATATGCATTTGAGAGTTGTACACGTGGTCTCGATTGTGGGAGAAGCCGTGTAGTTCTTGGGCTGCTTTTTCTCAACATCGGGTCAATCTAGGCTCAAGTTTCACCAGCCTCAAACGAAGGATATCTGGAAGAAGTGGAAATATGGGTTTCAAAATATAAAATAATTTTTTAATACCGATTTGAGAGATATTTTACCATTTCGATCAAATTCGTATCATTTTAGGGTTGATTCTGGTTAACCACAAATGAAGGTGATTTTTGAAAAGCAAAATTCCTCATTTGCAAATATGAAATCATATTTGGATACCCATTTGGGAGTTGTACACATGGTTCCTAATTGCGAGAGAAGATGTGTAGTTCTTGGGCAACTTCTTCTCAACTTTGGGTCAATTTAGGCCCAAGTTTGACCAGCCCCGAATGAAGGCTATTTAGAAGAAGTGGAATTATGGGTTTTAAAATATAAAATAATTTTTTGATACCCATTTGAGAGATGCAAGTGGGTTCACGAGCACTCGTAATGTTGAGGCATTCATTGGCCCATTTCGATCAAATTCGTATCGTTTTAGTGTTGATTCTAGTTAACCCTGAATGAAGGTAATTTTTGAAAAGACAAATTGTTCATTTCCAAAGATTAAACCATATTTAAATACCCATTTGAGAGTTGTACGTATGGTCCCGATTGCGAGAGAAAACATGTAGTTCTTGGGCCCCTTTTTCTCAACTTCAAGTCGTTTTAGGCCCAAGTTTGACCAAGCTCGAATGAAGGCTCTTTGGAAGAAGTGGAAATATCGGTTTAAAAATATAAAATAATTTTTTGATACCGATTTGAGAGATATATCTGGGTTCCTGAGCTCTCGCAACTTTGAGGCATTCTTTGGCCCATTTCAATCAAATTCGTATCGTTTTAGGGTTGATTCTAATTAACCCCGAATGAAGTTAATTTTTGAAAAGACAAATTCTTCATTTCCAAAGATGAAATCATATTTGAATACCCATTTAAGAGTTGTACACCTTGTCATTCTAGGCCCAAGTTTGAGCAACCTCGAATGAAAGCTATTTGGAAGAAGTGGAAATATGGGTTTAAAACTGTAAAATAATTTTTTAATACCGATTTGAGAGATACAGGTGGTTTCTTTAGCTCTCACAAGGTTGAGCCATTCTCTGGCCCATTTTGATCAAATTTGTATCGTTTTAGGGTTGAATTCTGGTTAACCCCGAATGAGGGTGATTTTTGAAAAGACAAATTCTTCATTTACAAATATGAAATCATATTTGGATACCCATTTGATAGTTGTACACATGGCCATGATTGCAGGTGAAGACGTGTAGTTCTTGGGCCCCTTTTTCTCAACTTCAGGTCCTTCTAGGTTCAAGTTTGACCAACCTTGAACGAAGGCTATTTGGGAAAAGTGAAAATATGGATTTAAAAATACAGAATAATTTTTTGATACCGATTTGAGAGATATAGTTCTTCTCCCGAGCTCTCACAACGTTGAGGCATTCTTTGACCCATTTCAATCAAATTCGTATTGTTTTAGAGTTGATTCTGGTCAACCCCGAATGAAGGTGATTTTTGAAAAGCAAAATTCTCCATTTCCAAATATGAAATCATATTTGGATACCCATTTGAGAGATGTACACATGGTCCTAATTATGAGCAAAGATGTGTAGTTGTTGGGCAACTTCTCAAATTCGGGTCAATTTAGGCCCAAGTTTGACCAGCCTCGAATTAAGGCTATTTAGACGAAGTGGAATTATGGGTTTAAAAATATAAATAATTTTTTGATACCCATTTTATAGATGTAAGTGGGTTCCAGAGTGATCGTAACTTTGTGGCATTCTTTGGCCCATTTCGATCAAATTCGTATCGTTTTAGGGTTGATTATGGTTAACCCCAAATGAAGGTGATTTTTGAAACACAAACTACTTCATTTGCAAATATGAAATCATATTTGGATATCCATTTGAGAGTTCTACACGTGGTCTTGATTGCGGGAGAAGACGAGTAGTTCTTGGGCCCCTTTTTCTCAACTTCGGGTAATTCTAGGCACAAGTTTGCCTAGTCCCGAATGAAGGCTATTTGGAAGAAGTGGAATACTGGGTTTAAAAATATAAATAATTTTTTGATACCCATTTGAGAGATGCAAGTGGGTTCCCGAGCGCTCAAAATCTTGAGGCATTCTTTGGCCCATTTCGATCAAATTCGTATCGTTTTAGGGTTGATTCTGGTTAACCCCGAATGGAGGTTATTTTTGAAAAGCAAAATTCTTTATTTGCAAATATGAAATCATATTTGGATACCCATTTGAGATTTGTACATATGGTCCTAATTTCCAGAGCATATGTGTAGTTCATGGGCCCTTTTTTCCCAACTTCGGGTCATTCTAGACCCAAGTTTGACCAACCTCGAATGAAGGCTATTTAGAAAAAGTGGAATTATGGGTTTAAAAATATAAAATAAAATTTTGATACCCGTTTGAGAGATGCAAGTGGGTTCCTTAGTGCTCGTAATGTTGAGGCATTCTTTGGCCCATATCGATCGAATTCGTATCGTTCTAGGGTTGATTCTGGTTAGCCTTGAATGAAGGTGATTTTTTATGGGTTTCCGAGTGCTCGTAACATTGAGACATTATTTTTTCCATTTCGATCGAATTCGTATCGTTTTAAGGTCGATTCTGGTTAACCCCAATGAAGGTGATTTTTGAAAAGCAAAATTCGTATCGTTTTAGGGTTGATTCTAGTTAATTCTGAATGAAGGTAATTTTTGAAAAGACAAATTCTTCATTTCCAAAGATAAAACCATATTTGAGTACCCATTTGAGAGTTGTACATGTGGTCCCGATTGCAAGAGAATATGTGTAGTTCTTGGGCCCCTTTTTCTCAACTTCGTGTCGTTTTAGGCCAAAGTTTGACCAAGCTCGAACGAAGGCTATTTGAAAGAAGTGGAAATATGGGTTTAAAAATATAACATAATTTTTTGATATCGATTTGAGAGATATGGGTTCCCGAGTTCTCGCAACTTTGAGGCATTCTTTGGCCCATTTCGATCAAATTCGTATCGATTTAGGGTTGATTATGGTTAACCCTGAATGAAGGTAATTTTTGAAAAGAAAAATTCTTCATTTCCAAAGATGAAATCATATTTGGATGCCCATTTGAGAGTTGTACACGTGGTCCTAATTGTGAGCGAAGATGTGTAGTTCCTGGGAAACTTCTTCTCAACTTCGGGTCATTCTAGACCCAAGTTTGACCAGCCCCGAATGAAGGCTATTTGGAAGAAGTGCAAGTTGGTTTCTGAGCGCTCGTAACGTTGAGGCATTCTTTGGCCCATTTCGATTGAATTCGTATCTTTTAAGGGTCGATTATGGTTAGCCCCGAATGAAGGTGATTTTTGGTAACAACTATTCTTCATTTGGAAATATGAAACAATATTTGGATACCCATTTGAGAGTTGTACAAGTGGTCTTGATTGCGAGAGAAGACGTTTAGTTCTTGGGCCCCTTTTTCTCAACTTTGGGTCATTCTAGCCCCAAGTTAGACCAGCCCTGAATGAAGGTTATTTGGAAGAAGTGGAATTATGGGTTTAAAAATATAAAATAATTTTTGGATACCCATTTGAGAGATGCAAGTGGGTTCCCGAGCGCTCGTAACGCTGCGACATTCTTTTGCCCATTTCGATCAAATTCGTATCGTTTTAGGTTTGATCTTGGCTGACCCCGAATGAAGATGATTTTTGAAAATACAAATTCTTCATTTCCAAAGATGAAATCATATTTGGATATGCATTTGAGAGTTGTACACGTGGTCCCGATTGCGGGATAAGTCGTGTAGTTCTTGGGTCTCTTTTTCTCAACTTCGGGTCAATCTAGGCCCAAGTTTAACCAGCCTCAAACAAAGGCTATTCGGAAGAAGTGGAAATATGGGTTTCAAAATATAGAATAATTTTTTGATATTGATTTGAGAGATATAGGTGGGTTCCCGTGCACTTGTAACGTCGAGGCATTTTTTTTTCCCATTTCAATCAAATTCATATCATTTTAGGGTTGATTGTGGTTAACCCCGAATGAATGTGATTTTTGAAAAGCAAAATTCTTCATTTGCAAATATGAAATCATATTTGGATACCCATTTGAGAGTTGTACACGTGGTTCCTAATTGTGAGCGAAGATGTGTAGTTCTTTAGCAACTTCTTCTCAACTTCAGGTCAATTTAGGCCCAAGTTTGACCAACGTCGAATGAAGGCTATTTAAAAGAAGTGGGTTCGTGAACACTCGTGATACCCATTGGAGAGATGCAAGTGGGTTCGTGAACGCTCGTAACGTTGAGGCATTCTTTGGCCCATTTCGATCAAATTCGTATCGTTTTAAGGTTGATTCCGGTTAACCCCGAATGAAGGTGATTTTTTAAAAGAAAAATTCTTCATTTGCAAATATGAAATCATATTTGGATACCCATTTGAG
>JASDQU010753302.1:11856-31084 GCA_032191745.1 Picea mariana | reverse complement strand
CTTTGTCAAAATAAGGTATTTCCACATAGGTCGAACACCTTAAGAAAACACTCACACAAACATATCAAAGATCTATACACTAGTGTTTTACGTGGTTAAAACCATTAAAGAGGGAAACAGTCCACGACCCCAACCAATACAACTACTTCAGGTAACATATTAATGCAACAAAAAAAAAATTAGATAAGAGTTTCTCACAATCGATCATCAACAAATGACCCTCCATGCTCATTAAATAGAGATCATGGACCAATTGGGTGCTAAGCCACATATCAATATAGTCATTAGTATTTAGGAGAATATGAACCATCGGATCACTTTGTATCTAGAACATATCATGACCATCATATTATATAACGACAAATGCATACTAAGGAAACACACTAAACAAACACATTTTACCTAAAGACACATCAGACCAAGTTGATCTTAACTAACTTCTAAGTGTCTAAATATCCTAACATCCTCCATTGAGAACAACTTGGAATAGGATTGAAGGATTTACAAGGGTGACATAATAGAATAAGGAAGGAGGCATTAGAGCCTATCCCCCCTTAACGATAACTTCCTAAACTCCTAACATAGATCAAAATTTGGAAAACTTCACTTCTGTAAGAGACTTTGTGAAAATGTATGCAACTTGATCGTCTGTAGGGAAAAAGAGTACTTCAAGAGAATGATATCGAATAAGCTTTCTAATGAAGTGCATGTGTATCTCAATGTATTTTCTACGTTGATGTTGAACCAGATCTTTGGCAAGATTGATGGCACTATAATTTTCACACCAAATTTTGGTGGGATGTTGTTATTAAAATCCAAACTCTGAAAGGTTACGTCGAAGCCACAAGGCTTCTTGACTTGCAAAATAATGAGCAAGAACTTGTTGTTTCTTACAATCCCAAGTGATAAGTTCAGAACCAAGACTAAAAACATATTTGTGGTAGAATTTGTTCATCAAGGTCGCTAGCCTAATTGGAACCAGTGAAACCAACCAACAAAGGAGTCCCCCCTAAACTTTAATGTATCCCAAAATAAATTGTACCCTTGATATACCAAAGTATCCTTTGTGTTGCTTTCTAATGGCTCTCATGGGGTGTTTGCATATATCGGGAAACTAGATCAACAAAAAAGGAAATATTAGGATGGATATGAGTCAAATAAAAAAGGCTACCAACTAATTGATAGTACATAGTGGCATCTACTTCCAGTCTAGTACAAGTGGTAGCATGTTTCACTTCAAACTAAAAAGGAGAAGGGGTTGGATTGCAATATTTCATGTGAAAGCAATGAAGAAGGTCACATGCATACATAGACTTGGAAAGGGAAATTCCTTCCTTGGTGTGCAATATTGAAGGCCAAGGAAATATGCAAATAACCTAAGTTTGTCATTTCAAATTTCTTCTTAAAGGTAGTTTTCACATGGTTTAAAAGTTTGGGGTCACTACTAATGAGAATAAGTTCATCAACATAAAGAACGAGTATTATGAGATGGTTACCTACTTTCTTGGTATAGACATTGGGGTAAGAATGACATCTAGAAAAGCTAATGTCAAGAAGAAAGCTATCCATTTTAGCATACCAAGCCCAAGGATATTGCTTAAGACCATCGAGAGATTTCTTAAGGTGACAAATAAGGCTAGAAACATTTTGAACATAGATAGGAGGTTGTTCCATGTAAATTTATTCTTGCAAATCCCCATGCAAGAAGGTAGATTTAATATCCATCTAATGTACCTCTTGTTTATGTGATGTGGTAAGGACCAGAACAAGGCGGATGGAATTCATTTTGGCTACGGGGACAAAGGCTTCATTATAGTCAATCCCTTCAACTCGAGAAAATCCTTTGGCAACTAATTGGGCCTTATGTATTTCAACACTTCCATTTGATGCATACTTAGTTCTATACACCCATTTGCATATGAAAAAATTTCTTCCTTTTGGAAGAGTAAAGATCCCAAGTATTGTTTGTTACTTTTTTTTTCCACAGAAAAAAAAGCGTAATTTTATTCATCCGAAGAGACAAAATTACATTTTTTAGGTGCTTCAAGGAGCACGACACGCAGCCAAGTTTTTGTATTACCAAGGCCAATAAAAGACCACCGGCCAACAACAAAAAAAACTGAGAGCCACGTATCCTCAAGTCAAAACTTTTGAGGATGATACAACGACATAGGAACATTAGCAGTCGAGAGGCACCATTACCCCAAGAGGGTTATAAACTGAAAACAAAGATCAGCTCATGATAATTTAGGAAACATATATACAAGGAGTAAAGTTGTAATATACATAAACATAAGTGCAACCAAAGACTAATGTCACCAACATCATATGAATTGAACCAAATCCATTAGAAAAAGAAACCTGATATAAATTGGTATTACTAATCCGACAAATATATTGGACTACCAAATTCCAGAAATTATTTTATGCTCTGTTGCTCACATAATTACTGCAACATGTTCAAAATCATTCTTGTGCATCACCAAGTTCTTCAATAAAGGAATGATGATAGAAAGCATGTGAATCTTCCCCATCAAGCTCTATAATATGTCATTGACCAAAAAGTAATTGCAACCCTGCTTTTGACAGAGAATCTGCTACCACATTTTGATCCCCGTAAACATGATTAAGAACCGAAGAGTCAAATGAGTCCAACATCCTAAAGATTTCCTCCATAATAGGTAGAAGAAAAATGTTGTGGCAAGCTTGAAGCTTTCGAGCCCATTTTATGACATTCATAGAATCTCCAAAGATTTGAATGGATTGGACACCCTTCTCTCTAGCAAATTGAAGCAAAAATTTTAAAGACAAGCTCAACATAATTATTTGTGCCCTGGCCCAACCCCATTTTGAAATTATTGTTTGTTACTAAGGAATGATATTCTTCAATCATTTATGTGTCCCAATCTGGATGGCTAGAAGCTTCAACAAAGTTTTTTGGATCGTGAATATTTGAAACTTGACTCAAAAGAGAGGAAGCTCATTGAAATTGTGAATTTGTAAGATGTTGATTTGTAGGATCATCGACAAGATCACCAACTGCTTATCATATTGTATGGAGTGATCTGGGAAGTAGTGGTGCTATTGCAGGTTCATGTTCAATGGACCCAATTGGAGGACGATGAGTAAGTAGAGGTGGATATTCATCCTCACTATCATCATCTAAAGGAGAAACTATAATAGGATATCACTAACACAAAAGTTGTGAAGAGAAGATGGCACATGCGTCAAAGATGGCTCATGTGTCGAAGATGGCACGAACACCGAATTAGGCTCACAAGCTAAGAGAATTTCATCAAACTTAACATCTCTCCTAATAATAATTTCATCGAAATTAGGTTGAAGAAGTCTATAATATTTTACGTCTTCAGATTATCCAATAAAAATGCACTTCTCACGTTTACGATGTAATTCTTTGTTTTTATCATGAGGAATGTGAGCCCATGCTTCACTACTAAACACATGGAAGTGGTTTATATATGGTTTAATTGACTCCATATTATTTCAATGTTATATTTTTTAAAGCCTTTGTGAGAGTGTGATTAACTATGAAATTGGCACAATTAATGGCTTCCACCTAAAAATGAAGACTTAATCCCTTAGATTGGACCATATAATTTCTCATCCTTTAATGTGCGATTATTTCTCTCAACAACACCATTTTGTTGTGTTGTAGTTGTATTTGAATGCCCTATGTATTGCAATAAGTTGTAGATTTGTTGTTAACATATTCACCTCCATTATATGTTCTTAACTTATGTAGTTGATGTCAAGATTGTTTTTCCACAAGGGCCTTGTAGGCCAAAAACACGTCAAAAACTTTACTCTTAAGTTTTAAAAAATTAACCCAAATGCGTTTGGAGAAGTCGTGAATGAAATTTAAAAAGTAATTGAACCCAGAGAAGGAAGCAAACCACACAAATCACTATGAACAAGCTGTAAAGGGGCCGAGGTGTGCCAATAGGCATGCTTCCCAAAACTGTGTCGATGATGTTTTTTGAGAACATAGCTAGCACAAATGCCATCTCTACAAGAAACAAGAGGAAGACAATTCACCATATTTTGATTACATAGTTGCTACAACGAGCGGTAGTTTAGATGACCAAATTTCTCATGCCAAAGTTTTCTCATGTCATCACCATGATCAACAAAAACTGATGGAAAAAATGATGACCCAAAGTTGTCAAATTTGTACAACCTAGTAATATCATCGACAACTCTAGTTGCTAGGACATGCTTAGGATATTTTAAATCCTTGATTACAACTTGGAGAGGTGAAAAATCTACTATTTTACCTTCACCTAAATGAGTGATTTGATATATTGATAGAAGGTTGCAGGAGAGACTTGGAACACATAATACAACCTTAAAATGGCCATCATCTAGCTGAATAGTTCCAGACCCTACAACACCAAGAGATCTATCATCACCAACAAATGTTTATTTGGTGTTACATTCATTGAGAGAAGAAAAATGGCCATATCCTTAGCCATATTATAAGATGCTCAAAAATCAATAAGTCACTCATTTGAAGAAGAAGTAGATGTTGCATTGAATGAAAAAACAAAAGCAGAAAGTGCATGTCCATGAGAAGAAGGGTTGGAGAAATAAGAAGAGACTCATTGTGCATCCATCACTACGTGGGCCAACCTTTACTTTCCATGTGGCACTTTAGTTACCTTATATGGATTTCTTAAAAAGGGCATAACTTTGACATCAAAATTTCATTTTTAGTGTTGATTTTTTTCGACTACCTATTCTTTCGAGAGATTTTCTTCTTATGAATCTATATTAACTACATATTTTACTATGTCTACTCCAAGTGATCTTTTTCTTACTTGTTCAAAGTACTTCTCATGGAAGTATTGTATGGAGGATGTACTACAAAGTAAAGGAGTTTATTGGATTACCTTGGGAAAAGAATATACCCCCTCTAATACCATGTACCACAAAATAGGGTATTTTCATACATGTTGAACACCTTAAGCAATCACCCACACAAATAGATCAAATATCAGTACACTAGTGTTTTACATGGTTAAAACCCTCAAAAGAGGGAAATAATCCATGATCCTAGACAACACTGCCACTTGAGATAATATATTAATGAAAAAAGAAAAAAGAAAATACATAAGAGTTTCTCACAATCAATCATAAGCAAATGACCCTCCATGCTCTTTAAATAGATATCATGGACCAATCGTGTGTTAAGCCATAGATCAATATAGTCATTAGTATCAAGGATAATATGAACTGTTGGATCACTTTATGTCTAAAACATACCATTACTATCAGATTACATAACTACTAATGCATACTAAGGAAACACACCAAAGAAACTCACTTTACCTAAATACACATTAGATCAAGTTGATCTTAACTAACTCCTAAGTGTCTAAATATCCTAACAACGCCATCATTCCCTTAAGCATAATTCTTCTTCTACTTTGGGTAAAATATACAATGCATTTATTTTCCGATGAATAGATTGTATCTAGACCTTATCATTTTCCACTAACACACAATTTCTTCCTTTCTTTAGACAACATGTCAGCGTTGTGTGTGTAATTGAGAATAAAGAATAAAGAAAAAGATTATATTTGTATGTATTTTCTATAGTGAGAACAAAATTGAAATTGCATGAAATCAACTTACTTGTACCAGAAAATGAACATGACAATGAGTCATTTTATTTGAAAAAAGTTTTAAAAAAATGTGATTAATCAACACTTGTGGTTTTTATAAGGGTTAACAATATCACCATGGATGTCCTTATCAACATGTTTTAGAATTTTGACAACTACATTAAAGGGAAAAATGTGACCTAATAAAATTTATACCTTTCAGATGTTTTACAATGTCCTCAGAAAACATAATATCGTTGCTTCAATAACCAACATGCATTTGTTTACTTTTATAAGAGATCCTTGACCCTTTTGGTCAAGTTACATTAGGTTTGTGCCTAAATTTGTTTAACAAATGAGGTGTTTAAATAGATAACATGCATAAATAAATTAAAGTGACTATTGTAACAAAGTTTATCACATAGATTTGGAAGTAGTGTATTAAAATTCGCAGAGATAAAATATAAGAAGAATGGATTTTAATCTTAGTTATAACAACAACATAATATTTATTTACCAGTTAAGGCAGTCAGATTGAATGGTGTTATTTGCTTTTAATGTTGTTATAACCATAACTATTTTTGGTGTGTTATGGAAACAACAAAGCACCACATTGAAGAAGTTGTAACCTTGGTAAACTCTTCCATGACATTCTTCTATCTCTCATAGGTATATGGAGACTCGTTGTTTGTTGCACCCCTACAGTTATAGGCAAATGGAATATCTACAATAACTATGGAATATGGCTTCTTGGGCACATTTTTCTCTAAATCCTCGCAATCACCACATATGATAAAATATGATGCATGATGTTTCCCATCACAAACATAATGATCCATATCCTCATCAATTTGAAATTTCTACAATTCTATGGTTCTTTCATGCCATGATGGCATTCCTCATTGATCTTTGGAATACTTTTGGTACATTGTTGTCCTTTTATGAATGGATTTAAACTTAGATCAATACCCAAATGTAACATACCTCACTCACATTCATGTATTATAACAACTTCAAATAAAATAAATAATTACCTCTTTTTCAAAAGCCTAGAAGTGATCATGCATAATTCTCTTTGTTGAATGGTCAAGATATAGTTGTTCCACCTCTATCCATACCTTGGAATTTTGACTTCGCATCACATCTTCTTGCATTCTACGTACACATTTTGGCTATCATCAATAAAATTTGTAATATTTAGTCAAACTAATAAACATATACATACTAAGGAATTAGGATTTTAAACAATGGGCATTAGTAGAAGACATTGGATTAATATATCTAATAAAAAAAATTAATCAAATAAAAATAACTTACAAGGAAAACTTGTTTGTCGTCTCCAATTTTATATCTCCTCCCAAAACCATTAATAGAACTTATTTGATTATATCTACTTCTTTATTTCCCTGCATGCTCTTGCAATACACAAATGGCATATCTAATGAGTAACCATAAGTTCCAACTGAACCAATCATAATTGCCAATTAATCCAATCTTCATTACATTTGTCAAAATTAGAGAAATTTTGAGGTAAAAAATGGACCTCAAAACAATGAATGTGCTATCAACATCAACTTTAAAAGAACCAATAGGATTTAAGATGATGATGTCAACCATACAGGTAAACAATTTTGGAGGGAAAGAAAAAAATTATACCTTTTTAAATTGTATTTTCGATGTATCTCCTTATGGGTTTATTCAGATTTCAAGCATAGGCACTCGTTGCATGCAAAATTTATGGGTTTACTCAAATTTCAAGCGTAGGCACCCATTGTGTGCGGAATGAAAATCTCGCATCCAACGAGTGCCTACACTTGAAATTCGAGTAAACCCATAAAGAGATACATAGAAAATACTATTAAAAAAAATAGTTTTTTTCCTTTTCCTTTGAAAATTCATCTCTTATTGTATTATTTTAGATATATTTTATTATTTTCCTTGGGAGGCCCATTTTAGGCCTCAAAATTTCTCTAACGAGTCCAAACCTACTCATGATGAAATGTTAATTCAAGAGAAGATCTATAGCTCTAAATGATTCATTGTTAACTTTCATTTCGTTGTTCTTAACATGAATCAACATGCTAGTTTCTAAACACCATTGTGTTGGAAAGTCATTAATTATGTATGCTTTATCACCTCCACAATCCTCTTCAAACTCTTGATGATAGAGACAAGCTCGTTGGATAAGTGACATTTTTTATTATAATCATTAGCCAAGCTATGGTCCCACACTAAAATCCTTGCTTCTAAAACCATTAATCCAAATTTAACCTTCGTTGTGCATTTTCTAAATCACTCATTAGATGGATATTGTTGCAAGAGTTGTATCTTTACCTCTACAATGTCACAAACTCCTATTACATAATATGCATATTTGGCTTAATTTGCACTATCAAATTTCCCCTTTCTTTACATTGAGGCAATATCTAACATACCAAAATTGCAGGCATGATTACATAAGGATGGTTCTGGATTAATGTTTTTAATTTCTCAATATGAAACTTATAAGCTTCTCAAATTTCTATCTTTAGTTTATATTCATTAAGAGACTACACCAAGTTCACATTCTAGACAAAGCAAACCATCTATTTCCTTTCCATGTTTCACAATGACTTGTATTTGATCATGTTCAAGATGATTAATTCCATCATCTAGGTAGAATCCATGAGCCACAAGTGTTACATTGACATTTTCAAGATCTAGTCATTTCTTCTTACCCTCCTTTTTCTTTTTTTAACTACCTCTGTTTTCTTGTATTTTTCTTTTTCTTTTCTATATATTTTCATCCTAGATATACATTGTTATTCTCTCAATTTCATATGTTCCATCTATTCCATATTCCTCTAAACTATATATAATATAATATTTTATAATATTTTTAGTGTCTTCATCTCCTTCTTTTTTAGAATTTATTGTTTTCATCTCCTCCTCTTTTAGAATTACACTCAACAACATCTTCACCATTTAAATATCTTCGTGAATTACTACCAATAGCTAACTTTTTCTATAATAATGTGTTTCCTCCTTACTAGTAGAAACAACATTTCTATTTATCAACTTTGATAAAGTGAGACATGGCCTTTTCACTTTACAATACTCTTTGGAAAAGGATATTTTTGGTTTTGCACCAATCTCTAAAATCATAATTTAAGAATCTTGTATTTACATTCAACTATGAAGAATAACACTGAAACATATATGTATTTAGTTTATTTTAAAAATAAAAATAATGAGATTTTACATTATTGACTCAAGTTGAATCTTACACATTATAAAATAAATATATTTAAAAATAATATACTTACTTCATTTGTGATGAACCTAAAACGAAAGTATGAACTATTAATGGATTGTATCTCGAATTTGACATTGCTCTAACTATATATATATATATATATATATAAATATAAAGTTTGTATAAGCATTAAACAAATATTTCGTTGTATATATAACCATTGTATCTTACTTCAAAAATCGATCTTTACTCATTGTTATAAATCATAAATAACTAGCATACTCTTTAAGTGGGCAAATGAAAATGCCAAAATAATTGAGGGGAGTCTTCATATTAATGGTGTTAATTGAAATCGTAAAGATATTACAATAAAAATGATCATATTTAAGGTTGGTTCACTATTTTGATGAAGACCTCTTACTATAACTCTCAAATTGATGAAAATATTATATGTCTTGAAAAGAGAGAGTGTGTAAGATCTTTAAGCTATGAATTTATGTTAAAGATGATAAAGATGTTGATGACGATGATGGAATTTAAAAATAATATGTTTCAGTTGTGTTGTGGATAAAAAATTTAATAATAATATTTGCATTCATGGATTAAAAATTTATAAAATAATATTTGGTTGTCATAAAATTTTATAATCAAATGTAATATTGTTAAAATACTATGATGAAGAAAGCAATTTAGTTTATTGAATCTTATGAAAGGTAAGAAAATACTTAGTTAACTTTAATGTTTTATTTCTATATGAAAAATTAAAAGAAATGTTTTTTAATTATCATATTTTTTATTAACTAAAAAGATATATAACTATTGATATATTAATAAATAAGATGTGAGGGAAGTTTGTCATTGATATATAAATATATTGGTATTTGATCTATGTAAGATTTTCCACAAGAGCAGGGAATTTGGTAAACTCATGGGCCAAGCATCGGGTCAGATTTATCTTTAATTGTTCTAAAAAATTATTTTAGGGTTTTGTAAGGTTTGAATATGATTTTAATATTATTTTTAGCTAAGAGCTTCGAATTGTAACCGATGGTGCCCTGGATATACGACAAAGAGATGAGAGCATGAGGAGGGGATGAGGGAGAGGTGATTTTAGGTTTAGGGTTACTTGTCGAGCAAAAAGCGTGGGTGATTTGAGAAAGAGAGTATCCATTGGACAATAGGGTTTTGGTTAGGTAGGCCTTTTCATTGGCCAGCAATTGAGGGGAAGATTTATGGATGGCCAAAGTAACCAAGGTTTTCAAGACAACTAATTTTTGAGTTGGATGATGGTGGGAGTGCACTGCCTTCTTCAATCGCCTTCTACATGACTTGCCTTTACTGCCTTCTTAAGTTGCATTCTACACTACCTAATATAATATTTCTCATAGACACAACCTTCATGGTTAGCATAATGAGCATAATGATCATTCTCATAGAGACACCTTATGGGCGACGATGTGCAACTCCTGCAATGCTTAGCATGCACTTGATGACGATTTGTGTGTCTTTCGTTGCATTAATTTTTCTCCGTCAAGCTTCAAAATTAGTCAAAGAAGGTTCATCAATCCTCTCATTAGCAATTGAGCTAGTCTGCAATCTTGATATCTGATGATGCCTGTCATGGATTTTAGCTGACTTTTTCGTGGTAGAGATTGTTGTGATTTTGACACCCATTGAAGTGATCTTTTTCTTTATTTTTTTGTGGGTGATGGCAGGATTTGAGGGAGAATGGGAATGCTTCAAAGTAAGAAAAAGGTGGTGTGCATAGTAATAAAAGGGTTGTGTGAAGAAAAGTAAGAAAAATAATAGAATGGAGATTTTATATAGGTAAATTGTTGTGTTTTTTTTTTGCAAAAACCCATAGCATTTTGGGGTGATAGTGAAATACATACATGTTTTTTTGGAAGATCTTGAATCAATAACAAAGAGTATTAAGAACTTGTTGTAAATATATTAAGACAAAGGTTTTAAAATGAAATGATAAATTCATAATTATGGTAGTTGATAAAATGATTGAATTACATCAAATTTTATCTTCAAAGTGTCTTATTTATACAAATTTGTAATAAGCCTTCAATAATTATATAATATTCAACATACATAAATTGTGTGGTAGAGTGTCATTCCAAATGTGGTGATAGGTAAAACCATTTATATCTTGGATAATAACAAACTATTTAGATGAGTTTTTGGGACTAAGCCATGTTAATGGCTGAAAATTGACCACAATAACCTAAAGTCATATAATTAAGGTAAGTAACTTCAATCATAACTTAAGTAGTAGGAAGATTAGATTCATGATTAATCTTATATATTGTGTTTGAATGTATTTAGTCAAACTAAATATTGTTTGCATCATGGATATTAATATGTTAAATAAACATAAAAGTGATAGATGCAAAGATATGCATTTGTGTTTTATTTTACAATACAATTCTCTCTATATATATATTTCATTTTTTATATTTTAATTACTAAATACTAAGATTTTAGTTTGAATTAACAATTTATAGGTCTTTCAAATATGATTTTTTTTTCTTAAAGATTTATTCTTTTATATAGATAATTATTAAATTGATATTAAAAATGATAATTTTTTTCTTGAATTTTATCATAAAAAATTTATTGTCTTGTTTCTCTTTTAAATATTTAATAAATCTAATTATTTATTATATATATTTTTACTCTATTTAATCTGTTCATATTAACAATCTTTTTCTTAATCATAATCATTTTTTAATTTGATTATATATTATTTTTTTTTAATGACTTTTTTATAATATGTTACGAATTGACAAAAACGACTATTTTTTTTTTTTTAAACTAAAAGAAATAAATGAAGTATAAAAAAAATCACATAAGGTTAATTCTTATATTCTTCAGCATGATCGGATAGTTTTATGAGAAAACATCAAAAAGCTTTCAACAAATTATAAAAAGATATTCCAAATTGGCTTATAAGTGGCATGTTTCACATATACTCCTAAAATGCAAATAACTTTGAAATGCATAACACTACATCAAAATTTAAGATAAAAGACTAATTAATTTTGAGATAATTTTCTCACTAGAAAACTAAACATCAATCTTGCTAACAAAATATAAAAAATGTGCATATTAACATTATAATATGAAGATATAAACATTTGAAATCCTAAATGAATAAAAACACATTAACTTATTCTACTTTTATTTTGAAATCTAAGTTCATATAAAGTGAAATGTCAATAAAAGTTTCATCCACTTAAAATTATTGGTTTAACATAAACCCAAATAAAATATCTAGTTAAAAGCATTTATTTAATATAATTGCAAATTAAAACAATATTAAAACACTTCTGAAATTCCAAGCAAAATTCAATATCTTTAGAGTACATTGCATCGAACGCATTGAGAATTTAGTGTTTATACCTTTTAGAGTACACTGCATTCAACACATTGAGAATTCAATGTTTACACCCATAGATGCAATATAGTTAAGGCAACATGTACTCATGTACTCGTACATGCAGTGCATTGAACTCGATGAGAATCATGGCACATTTACATATTTAGGTGTTAATTTCTTTATAGCATAAACCATGGAAATGCATACACAAATTGCATTGAAGGTGATGAGAATCATGGAATTTATTATTAAAATACTAAAACAAAGAAAGCATGGAAATACCAAGGAAATGTGTACCAAGTGCATTGAACTGAAGTTYAGTAGTTAATAAAAATGTTTCAAAATCTAAAARAAGATAACGAATTTATTTTTGAAATATGAAAATTGTTMGTTTAGTCTTTGACAACAAGGTAGTAGTTGGGTAGTATATTTTCTAAGCCACGGTAAAATTAGTGAGATTTCACCAATCATAAAATAATAATATAATATTTTAAAAATATTTTATAATTTTTAATTTAACATTTATTTTTTCAAAACTTTGATAACCTATATAAAAAAAAWTCATTTAACATTTAATATCAAAATTTGATACAAAACAATTTAATTGAAAATATTTAAATATACAATGTTTTCAAACCGGTTAAAAAAAATTGTTTTTATTATATATTATTTTTAAATATATTTTATTATTTAAAAAATAAAATATTTTAATTTTAATTTTCACAATTTTATTTAAAAATAAAATAAAAATTGTAATATCAACAAAATAAACTTTAAATAAAAATTGTAATATTAACAAATTGATTTTATTATATTACCTAATTCCTTGTATCCATTGCAAGAAATTTATTTCTTTTCTTATATTGTTTATTTTTGTATAATAGACTAAAAGTACGATCAGTTGATGCCCCTTTAAAACTTGGTCGTCCAATCCTTCGACGCAACTTGTGACTTGAGGTTGATGAAGCTTGTTTTCCACCTTCAATTATCCACCACTTTGCCTTTTCTTTTTCGAATTTCAACACTTGATGCCATCTCAAATCCCAAATCAACAGACCAATGTTGTAATTTTACAGGGGAAGAAAGACGTTCCATGCAATTGCCTCCTTTAAATGCATCGATTAGCAATTGATTGACGAGGATGTTGAAGCATCATTTGTAGTTCAAATCTTTGGATCTAATATTAAAATATTAATAAGTGAGAGTCCATGTCCATCCTGGCAATTTCCTTGTGTCAGACGTACTGTATCTTGCGCGGCTCCTTCTTGAAATAATAATAAATACTATTGAAGTAACCGATAAATAATAATTAAAGTGCATTCAGGGTTAACTGATCATGTATTGTGTTTATTACATATTATTAAACGTGTTTGAATCTTTTGCAACATATGGAACTTTTCGACATGACTCCAACATGAAGGCTATATTTGTGTCCTTGCTGCAACCCCTACTACCACGACTCATATATAAAACAACACAGAGCACACATAAAGAACCCACCCTCATGAATTTCCACAACGAACACCATTCAACTACTAACTTTCAATTAGAGCTTCATTTTCTTTCAGCACTACTCTTGAAGATCTGAGTTATGCAGGAAAAAATGGTTGGGAATGGTCGTGGTATGTTGATTCTTTATGCATTTCTAGGGTTGCAATTATTTGTAGTTGTGGAATCTCATGGTTTGTGGCAGAACAAAGCTTTGAAATACAATGCCTTGTTGTTTCTTGACTTTCAGGAAGTCAACAGGACTGAAGTTGGTGAGATATCTCGTGCTAGTTCTTCTCCTTATGGGAAAATGTTCTTGACCCATTGAACAAAGGGTTGAAAGTTGAAATAGTAGTTCTAGCAAGAAATTTTGAAACCGTACTTACAGGAAGATGGGTTCGATCGAACAGACAGGAGTAGAGTGATTCCTAACATCCTGGTGGGGTGCTTGATCTTTATCTTTGTGCCTTGCGTGCTGATTGAAACTCAACTCCATTTTCGTCATCGATATGGTTGCATTTCCAATTGATGTCCATTGTTGAGACATTAGAAAATCCATTTATTCAAGCCAAAAAGAGACTTGCTGATGGTAAATGTGTCTCGAACGCGGAAAGGGAAAAATATGTGGGAGCAATTGAAGAAAAAATGGTGAAATTTGCACGCATAAATAAAATTTGGGCAAAAATGGTGAAGTTCTCATGTAGAAAGAAAAATTGAGAAAAAATTGGCTCCTCTGTGGAATCCATGGAAGGATCCGCAGTGTCGCTTCCTTGGAAACTATATAGTCAATGGTTGAAGGACAATTCTGACTTGTATAAGCTGACTACGCTAATCAATTCTAGCTCCAACTACAACCAATGGTTCTAGTTGCACTTGAAACTATATAGTCAGTTGTTGAAGGTCAATTCCAACTGGTATAAGAGTTGACTTTGCTAATTGATTCTAACTCCAAAATTCATCCACCAACAGTTCTAGCTGCACTTGAGATGTTAGGGTTTATGATTAAAGGAATCGTTGGGTTTAAAGGCAATCAACGACAAATTCTAAGGAGGAAAAGTTTGCCAGGTTTTATTAAATGAAGCATTGGGTTTAAAGGCGGTTGGCTACAAATTCCAAAGAGGAACAGTTGGTGGGTTAAGATGAACCCACGTGGATTATGAAGGCTTGGGAAAAAATCGACAGTGGGAGACAAATTTTGAGGCTAAGCGGTGAGAGACATGTTTTCAAGTGATGACGACGAGTGGTTTTAAGGAGCACACATGTGGTTGTTTCACAAAACTTGTCAACCAGTTGATAGGTTTTTGTGAAAATCTCTCCCTTAATATGCCTTCGGCATAATTATTATATTTTTGTGTTGGAACGATATTCCATAATGTATTCACATCCATATTTATGAATTCTATTAGTTCATCACTAGTTGCATCATTGATTGGAGTACTCTTGCAAGTGGAGTGATGGTATATTCTTTTTATGAAATAACTAGCATACCCCTAAAGCAAGGAAAGGAATGTCGAAGAAAAAAGGTAGATATGTTGTGAAAGAAAGAGAAGGTATTTTTTTGGATATTATAATTTTATGGTAAAAAATTAAAGAAGAATACACATGCTTAAGAGAATAGTCAATGAATAACAAAATTTCAATGTGGAAGAGTAGCCAGAAAAGTGGAAAGTTTTGCATTGGATGAAATATCTCGGTGTTTTAGCAAATAAGCTGGGGAAAGGGCTCAGATAATGTTATCCTATGGATTACCTTACCAATCTCTAAATCTAGTTGTCACCTATATTTGTATTATTCATTTAGGATATTAGTAATATATCCTCAAGTGATGATTAATGAGTTAGTTAAAATTGCCTAGCCTAGTCATCATGCATGATTTTAGGATCTAGAGAAAATCTCTCTATGAGGTGGAATCACCCATTGTATTATAAATATGTACTATTGGTTTGAATACATTAGAGTTGGATAATGAGCATTTTCCATCATATTGTTGTTTCATTTCATATATTTTTGATGTCTATATTTTATCATGGTATCAGAGCATCCAATGAAGATACACTTCATACTTCGGTTTTCTAATTTAGTCACTTTTTCCTTAGGGACTAAAGCATAACATGTTGAGCCAAAAAGCCTAACATGATTTACCTTGAGTTTAAAACCATACCAAGCTTCATAAGGAGTTTTTCCATCTAAAGCTGGTGTAGGTGATCGATTTATGAGATAAACTGCAATATGGACTGCTTTAGCCCAATATTTTGTGCTCAACCCTTTGAACTTCTTCATAAGTAGTTTTTCCATCTAAAGCTGATGTGGGTGATCGATTTATGAGATAAATTGCAGTATGGACTGCTTTAGCCAAATATTTTGTGCTCAACCCTTTGAACTGCATCATATATCTTGCCATGCCAATGAGAGTCTTGTTTATCCTTTCAGTAACTCCATTTTGGTGTGGAGTATAGGAATTTGTTAGTTGCCTCTTTATTCCATTGTCTCGACAATAATCATTGAATTCAGTTGAAGTGAATTCTCCTCCATTATCTGTTCTCAAAGTTGTAACATTTTCTTTAGTTGCATTTTCAACCATGTGTTGAAAATTTGTAAACTTTTCAAAAGCTTCAGACTTTTCCTTTAAAAAGTACACCTAGGTCATTCTAGTGTGGTCATCAATGAAAAGTATAAAATAACGACATCCATCGAAAGAAGATTCCATCGGACCACATATATAACTGCGAATCAAATGCAAATACTTTGTTGCTCTCCATAAGCTAGTTGGAAAAGCCTCTCACTTTTTCTTTCCAAATACACATGCTTCACACTTAGAATTTTCTCTCTTGAAATTTGGAAAACCCTTTACCAAATATTGGGACTTAAGTTTCAAGAGACTATCAAAGTTTAAGTGTCCAAATCGAAAATTCCATGATCTAAGTTATCAAAGTTATCAAAGTTTAAGTTGAATGCCGACATTTCATAATTGACTGTTGCTGCAAAATCATGCTTTCTTGGGATAACTTTTCCCTTCATTCGTAGTAATTTCCCATCTTCATATCCTGTCATTATTGTTTTCAAGTTGTCCTTCTCTGAGTTAATCTTGACCAAACCATCTTACATGATGATTTGATGTCCAACTTGTGGGATTGTGACTAAGGATAACAATTTTTTCTTAAAAGTTGGTACATACCAAACATTTGAAATCCATTTTTCACCGATTCCAGGGAGAAAGACTTTGATTGAACCTTTTCCTTGAGGTATATAAGTTGTATCATCAACCAAATAGATGGGATTTAGCTGAACATCTTGATAATTCAAAAAACAATCTATGTGATAAGTCATAGGTTGAGTAGCTCATGTGTCCAATATCCAATCATTTTCAAATGAATCCCTCATAAGATTTTGGGAAATAATTGATGCTACAAAATCTTCTTGTTGAACTGCTATAAAAACATATTCATATTGATCATCCTGGTAATCTTGATCCTCTGCATATTGATCTGATGGTTAAGAATTTGAATATGATGTCTGCTTAAACTTTGGCAACTGATCATTGCTTGTTAGGCAATTTGATGCATAATGTCCCGTCCTTAAACATCTCTTACATATTACTTGACTGAAATTCCCACCTCTTCCTGATTGTGCAATATTATTGGGAGGATTACTTTGAAATTTTTTTTGATTAAAATTGTTATAACCTCTACCTTGACCATGACCTCTGTTATGGCCTCGATTAGAAGACTAATTCTGAAAATTTCCAAAATTTTGTTTACCTCTTCCTTTAGAACTTGTAGCTTTAGTAAAAAGAAGATCTTCTCCTGATTGTTTTTGTTTGCCAAATGATTTACTATGTTGAGCCAGTAGTTCACTAAGCGAATCGAAATTTAGAGTCGATAACTTATCCGTGATTTGCCAAGTCTCAAGAAAATTCTTATAAGATTGAGGCAAGCCATTTATCAAAATAGAGACCAAAAAATTGTCTTCAAGTTTAGGAAAACCACTCTTGATGATTTCCCGATGAACGTTCTTAATCCTTGAAATGTATTCTAATACATCACCATTATCATCTAATCTTTGTTTAAGTAATTTCATTTGTAGATCAACTCTTTGAGATGTAGCAAGAGTATCGAAAAGCTTCTTAAATTGATTCCAAGCAGACCATGCATCTTTGGAATTTTCAATATGTACAAACATGTGTTCAGTTACAAAAGAGCGCAGTAAACCAAGTGCTTTTTCATCTTTTAATTTCCATTTTGATAAAGAAGTAGCATGAATTGGCTTAGTTGGAGCAATATCACCATCACAAATATCACACCTTAATTCATTATAAATCAAAGTGTTATGCATGTGCCTACTTCAAGATTTGTAATTATTGGGTCCATCTAACTTATCCAACTTTGTGAATAGATTGATTAATTTTGACATGATGGTAGGTTGCCTAATATAGAAGGTTACATTACTTAAAGATTAGAGATGTGGTTTTTTGGATGGTTTAGAAATAACTAATAGTTTATCTCCTCAATCTCCCTCCATGAATCTATTAATAATCAATTTGTTAGTATTTATATAGACTAAAATCTATGCACTATGTTGTATCATATTCATATTCTCTGATAGACGCAAATTGCACTACCATATAGTTGAGAATCACCACATTTTTCTCCACTTATTAAATTAATTCTAGATTAACAAAGATTCGTCAAAGGATATCTCCATTTTCCAACTTGCGCAAGGAATTAATGGAAATGTTGATTGATTAAACGCCCAAGGTGATATCCCCTTGTGTGAAGTACCAACCATATCCTTTTGCTACAGATGAATGAGTGTGGGCATTGCATGCAAGGTGACAATTCCGCGATTCAACATGTATGCCCCTCGTTACTTCATAGATTCCTTCATAATAAAAAGGGGTAAGAGGATTAATACTGTAAATGTGTTGAACCTACACAGAATATTTCTAGCTAAACAATAATACACACATTTACAGAGATAATTGGAAAAGGAAGAAGAAGGAGAGAAAGAATGGAAGAATTATCACTAACCGTTGTGAATAATGAATAATTTACACATGATGTACTATGTATATCTCAATGAGTTCGACTTGAGGTGAACCAAGTCTCCATAGTGGTGGTCTAGAGTGATATGGACACACACCAGTAGTTACAGGAGTGAATTGCCACCTATTCTAGTCTCTCAGGCAGTTACGGGAGTGAACTGCCACCTATTTGAGTTAACTAGTCAACTAGTCTTCAGTTAACTAACTGAACAGAAAGTAGTGAGGAGTTAACTCAAGGAATCAAGGCTAATGTGCCACTCTGGTGATGATACCAAGTCAAGGTCGAATTAGCATGGTGATGATCCCAATGTTGCATGGTGATGATCCCAATGCAACATCTAAACTCAACTCAACTAGTCAAACTGAAGTGTGAACTGAAAGAGAATATTCTCCAGGTGGAATATTCTCTCCTAAAATATAGGAGACTGGATAATGACTAATTATGACTAATA
>JASDQU010753301.1:23237-37137 GCA_032191745.1 Picea mariana | reverse complement strand
AGAGGACATGTCCCATGTTCCATATGCCAGTGCAGTTGACAGTTTGATGTATGCAATGGTTTGTACTAGACCGGACATTGCACATGCAGTGGGAGTTTTCAGCAGGTATATGTCAAAACTAGGGAAGGATCATTGGATAGTAGTAAAGAGGGTCTTCAGGTATCTTCGTGGCACCACTAGTTATGGATTGTGCTACCAAGGAAGGCCAGGATTGGACAAAGTGGTGGACATACATGGCTTTGTTGATGCAGACTGGGATGGAAATTTGGATCACAGAAGATCTACAAGTGGGTATGTGTTTAACCTATTTGGAGGAGCAATCAGTTGGATGAGAAAAAGACAGGCTGTAGTGGCACTCTCAACTACAGAAGATGAATACATGGCAGCCACACATGCAAGAAAGGAAGCAGTATGGCTACAAAGATTGTGTCCAGGTATTGGGTTGGTACAACAAGAAATGAGATTAGATTGTGACAGTCAGAGTGTAATATTCCTGGCAAAGAACCCAGCTTATCATTCGAAGACAAAGCATATTGATGTTCAGTATCACTTTGTGAGAGACATGGTTGAGGAAAAGAAGGTGTTGCTGGAAAAGGTTGACACTTTGAAGAATGTTGTAGATTCATTGACAAATTCTATGAGCACAGAAAAGTTCTCCTGGTGTAGAGTAACAATGGGCATTGCTACCCAGAATTGTTGACTTTATAATCCCCTGGACCCCTGGATGCAAAGAAAACAACAAGTGGGAGAATGTTGGGTATGTGTTATATTCTTTGCATGTGTGTGTGTGTGGGCATGTCAGATACGACAACTGTGTCTGACGATCCCTTCACTTAGATCTCTTCCATGTGCGTTGGGCACTTTCCTAGCCCCCCCCTCCTAGTTACGTGCAGCGTTTGGCAATGGGCGGTAACTTGGGGCAGCACCCCCAAATTTTTTTTTTGGGCGGTTTTTTGCTATTTTTAGCAGATTTGTAAATTAATCTTGGATTAAGGGATTAGGGTTTTGGTATCTACGGAATACCTAAAAACATTGTATATATTGTATGGTGAATGGTGAAATTCAATATAATGAAAATAAGAAAGGATTTCCTGGTTGAGGGTTTCCGGTATAAAATCTCTGTGTACTCTGTGTATGAGCCATTGATTAATTTCTATATTGCTTAATAATCTATATTCATTGCTTTACTTCACAGGTTTAAAAATTACAAGGATTAGCATTCCCCTCCCATTCAAACAATTTTTTTCTTTAACAATTGATTAACCGAAGGTGTTTTTGCATGAATAACTCATCTTCCCATGTCACCTATTCCATTGGTAGGTTCTTCCATTTGATAAGGTACTCTGTAATTGATCGATTTATTAGCTACCTAATCCTTGTTTCAAGGATTGTTTCTATTTCTAGTGTGACTTTCCCTTCTTCATTAATATCTACTAAAATATTTTGGACTCGGATCTTTTTACCAATTACCTTATTTAAGCAAGAAAAATGAAAGATTGGATGTACATGGGAAGATGAAGGAAACTCCAATTTGTAAGTCGTGCTTCCAATCCTTTGAAAAACCTTATAGGGGAAATAATATTTGGGTGCTAATTTATTGTACTTATTTTTTTTCTTGAGGGACACCTCTTTATATGGTTATAAACTCTTAAATACCCATTCCCCCACTTCAAATTCCCTTTCATTGTGATGTTTATCAACCTATTGTTTCATCCTATTTTGTTCCATAACCAAGTTGTCCTTCGATAGTTTGAAAACCTCTTATTTGTTCCCTATGTGGTCCTCCACTAATTGAACCTTTGTAGTACCTTTAAAGGGTCATGTGATGGATGGAGTGTGATATACATAAATTTCTATAAATGGGGAAATTTTTTATGAAGTATGGAAGGATGTGTTATACCACCATTCATCCAAGGAAAACCACATGACCATATGTGTATGTTTATCAAATGAAAAAAATAACATGATATCCTTCTAGAAATTTATTTATAATATATGTTTTCCCATCGTATTGAGGATGGTAATATAAGTTATCATCCAATTGAGTACCCAAACTGTTGGAGAAAGGGGTGGAACTTGTTATGAAATAGACAAAAAATTATATAGATAATCAAGGAGGGAATACAAAATTTTGAAGAAAAATGTGGTGTCTAAAGACATTGTTACAACACTTAAGAAACACACATTGTGATAATAACATCACAATGCATATTGGATTGAAGTGTGATGAAACATCAACACTTGATGTTCCAACACCCCTGCCATCAATATGCATCTCTGGAGATTTAGGAGGTAAAATTACGTCATATTTACAAACCCCCATAAATGCATATTCATGAATCCCAAGCGTCATATGAATCTTGATAAATATAGATTCATATAAGGGTTTAGTGAAGATATTATAAAATTGATCATTTGTTCTACAATATTCAAGAGAGACATCATTCTCATGAACCAACTGTCTCAAATAGTGAGCATGGAGCTCAAAATGATTCATATTACTGTGGGAAATAGGATTTTCAACAACTTGTATGAAACTTTGATTATCATAGTAGATTGTAGTCGAGGTCTGAACATGAAGGCCAATTTCACCCAGAAGTTGGCGGATCCATACTACTTCAGTACCTTCTTGAAAAATTCCATGATATTCTACTTATGTAGTTGAAAAGGATACTACCTTATGTTTCTTTCATGATCACACCAATGGTCCAGTAGACAAAACACATATAAAGAAGTGGAATTTCAGTCATTATTTTCGCTAGCCCAGTTGGATTCGGTGAAGCCGACCAACAAATTTAACTTTGAAAATACTTGATACCAAAATGAGTTGTACCTTTGAGATAGAATACAATTCATTTGACTTATTTCCAATGGATTTCTTTGGGACCCTGCATAAAAAGAGAAACCACACTAATAGCAAAGGAAGTGTGAGGTTGACTATGAGTAAGATAAATAATATTGTCGACCAATTGTCGATAAATTGTAGCATCGACTTTGCGAGATTGACAGGTTTTTGTGAGATTTACTCTAGATTGAAAAGGGGTATCACAAGGATTAAAATTGGCCATATTAAAATGTGTCAAAATATCCATCACATATTTAGACTGATAAATGAAAAAACCATCCCATAGTGGTAATAATTGAAGATCCAAAAAATAATGCTAAGTACCAAGATCCATCATGCTAAAGGAGTCATCAAGTTGTTTCTTCAATCTAAGAATGAGATCAATATTATTTCCAGTAATGAGAAGGTCATATACATATACAACAAAAATCAAAGTGTCTCCATTTCTATGGAGTACATACACACTGTGATCAAATTCACAATATTCTAAAGCAAGTCAAAGAAATAATCTACCAAACTTAGCATACCAAGCTCGGAGAACTTGCTTCAAACAATAAAGCTACTTCTTGAGTAAAAAAAACAAGGTAGATTCTATCACAAAACTAGGTGGTTGTTCCATGAAAATTTATTCCGATAGGTCTCCATGAAGAAAAACACTCTTCATATCCATTTGATGGAATTTTCATCCAAAATGAGCAACAAAGGAAGGAATCAGTCGAACAAAGTTCATATTTGCAACATGGGAAACGGTTTCACTATAGTTGATAACTTCTTGTTGAGAAAATACCTTCACAACTAGGCATGCTTTATGTCACTCAAAAATACCTTCAAAGTTAGATTTGCTCCTATAAAACCATCGACACTTCACAATGTTATTTCCTTACGGTCAGGAAACTAAGTCCCAAGTGTGATTATTTTACAAACAATCAATTTCTATTTTCATGTCTTGTTCCCATTTAGTTCATCCTTGAGCATTTGAGTAGGCAACAAGATCATAAGTTTCAAGTACATGAGTCATCAAGGAAACGATAACATGTTTATTTTGACTTTGTGTTTGTTTTCCAGAGGAAACATCACTGGCATAAGGTCCAACAACTTCAATATTATTGGCAACCCATATGGGTAGACAAGAGACATATGAATTGTTCTTCACTGTAGAAGGTTGATCAGAAGTCAGAAAAATTTTAGTCGACGGAGATGGTGGAACAATCAAAACAAGGATCAATGGAATAATGGACTCAGAGTTTGATGGTCTAGTCGATAGGAACATATTTCGAATATCCAGTCGAAGGAATGAAAAATAGAATAGGATAACTAGTGTCAGAGACGACATCATATGAATCATATTGCATGAATCTAGAGGATAAATTCAACAAATTAATTCCAAAATACTTCTCATCAAATGATACATTTCGTCTAATAATGATTTGTCATTTGATAGGATCAAATAGTTGATATACTTTCGAATCTTCAGAATAGCTAATCATGATGCAAGCATGACTCTTTTCCTCCAAATTTGTTTTGTAATAATTGGAAGTATGAGCCTAGGAAAAACATACAAACACATGGAGGTGGTCAAATGAAGTCTTCTTTTGACACCATCATTTGACTAGATTCAGTGAAGGAATAGCTTGAATCGATATGAAATTGAGAAGGTAGTTTGGACAATACATTTCTTTATCCAAAAAGTGAGGAGGAAGATATTTTGCCTACAAAATACATCTAGTCATTTCAACTAACGTCAAATTTTTGAATTCTATGATGTCATTCTGCTGAGGTGTGTGATTAACTAACCACTTCCATTCAATACCATATCAAACTAGGTATTTTTAAAAAGGTTGATTTAGATACTCACCACCATTGTCTGATCTCGGGAACTTTATGGGCCAACCATATTTCTTTTCAACAAAGGATCTAAACTTTTTGAAAATTTAAAAGACAAGATTCTTATTCTTCATAAAATAAACCCAAGTGAAATGAGAGAGATCATCATTGAAAGTCAAAATATACCTTTCACCTCCCAGGGAAGGTATATTGATGTAGCAGACATCACTGTGAAACAGGTCCAGTAGGGTTTTTGATAGCCACACTTTTCCAGAGTTAAAAGGTTCATGATGATGCTTTCCAAGCACACAACCTTTACAAACTACTTCAGGGGGAAACACTTTAGGTAAACTAGAAACCATATTTTGAGTTTCCATTGACTATAGACTTCGAAAATTTAGGTTTCTGATTCATTCATGCCAAGCTCTACTTCTCTCATCAGTGTGAGAAATAAGAGAAGTCAACTCACTTTCGGTTTGATTCGTGTCACAAAATTTATGTAAGCTTTCCTTTAGGTTGAGAAACCATTTGAGGACAATTAATTAACCCTTATTTGAATCATGAACATATGTTGGTTTGTTTCTCTCATTCACTTCTTGGTCTGACCTAGGTTCATATCTAATCAGGGTTCCAACAAAATCCTCTAAAACTATCATCCCTCCTGGTAAACCAGAAGGAAACACAATGCATAGAGTGCACTGCGCAGTCTCACCCAAGATAGATTTATGGGTGACTACAATGCTCAAGTTCTTGTAGTCTAGAAATGAGTGGGAATATGGGATTGTATTTGATCTTCCTTATGCATTACTATGATTATTCATTCAATTATTCCTAGTATCCATTCATCTTTTAATCCCATGCATGCATTCTAATTGATCTATCTTAACCATTCATTCATAATATAATCATTAACAGAAAGTAAACATGCAATAAACACTACAAAAAACACATGTTTTACCCTGATTCACCCCCTCATGAGCTACATCCACAAATATTTAGCTTCTCTGCTTTTTTATTTAGTTTTCTGCAATATATGGCATTGTGTGCATTACATCGTCCATCCTACAATCCTGATAAGGTTCAAGATATTTTGTGAGGCAGACTAGATCACACTAGGCTCTTCATCCTGTGACCTAACTCTCAAAATATAACTACTTGAATCTCCTACAACTCAACAAATTTTACAAATATCAACAGTTATGAACTTGCAATTGTTGAACAACAACTCAACTGAACCCCCAACCTAGACATTCTAGGTCTTTATTTTTACTCTTCTCAGGATTATAGCCATTACAATCTCTATAAAAACCCTAACCCTATCATGGTTAGGCTTTCCTGCCTACAAGCCTTTCATGTTTCTCCTTACATGTGTTGATTTTCCTGCCAGTTATTCTTCTACAAAATTAATACTTTCCTTCCAAAATTGGGTCTTTCCTCAAAATAGGCTTGCACCCAATAGACCCCAACATTGATATGTGGCTCATCTCGAGCCACTTAGTTGGTGTGCACTCCCTAAAGAGCCTCTGACAAGCTATTGAATTTTTCTTCTAGATCTTCCTCTTTAGCTTTTCCCTGCACAACTTTCTCTGTGAGCTCTTCTACCCTTTGCACTGTGATGTGCTCATTGAAATATTTTGTTCTCTCAACATGGTCCTATGCCATTCTCATATTTTCCTTCTCCATTTTTTCAATAATTTGCAGTGCCTTATCTTGGAGAGGTTTTAATTGGGTTAGCCTTGCTTGCTTATTGTTCTTCACAGTCTTCATCTCGGCCTACAAGGTCTTCATCTCTTGTGCACCCTTTACCTGCTCTGTGATGCTCATGGAGATTTTCCTTTGCTTCATCTCATGGATTGCAGTGTTGATTCCATACTCTTCCTAATCTAGTCATTGGATCCTATCATCTTCTTTCAGAGTTGTCAATAGCTGCACGGTCTTGTCGAATAGTTGTGTGGCCCTATCAACTTCTTTTTGCATCACTTCCACTTTCAGGGCTACTTGTTTCTCCCTTTTAACCAAAACCTCCAGAAGAGTAGTTCAAGTTATTTTTTCTTTGAGATCCTCGATCTCCTTCTTGTAGTTCTCAAGTTTCTGTGTGATTATTTGGATTTGTTCCTCTGTATTTCTCATGGCTACCTACGCGCTGTCTGGAATTCTTGTACAAACTTCCTTCATATTTTTCTCTAGATTATCCACACACTGTTTCTCCTCTTTGGTATCGAGATTTACCTACTCAACTACCAATTATAGGGCATAGCTTCCATTCTTAGTTTCCCACAATTCCACTGCATATATCCTTGCATTCTATTGCACTTCTTGCATGACACTAACTTGAAGTTTGTACAATGACTTGGTTGGTATCTTTTCTAGTACTAGCTATACTGTGTCAGATCCTTAAGTGGTTTATGGGATATGGACTCATCCATTTGCAACATGTATGATGTTATTTGGAATCTTGGACTCTCCTTCACTATGGTTTGGATGGTATTCTCTTCGCTCGATGTGGTCCTTTCCTCAAATTATGTCGCTGAGGGGAAGGGTTCCATTCCTCTTTCATACCTTTGGGCTACTTTTATTTTTTCTAGGACCTTCCTGATGTTAGCCAACACATTTTGTATCCTTCCCCTTTGGTGCTTAGCCTCTTCAACTTCCTCAACTACACGATCATGTACTCTCTCTATGACAATATCGTCATCATCCTCAGTGATTGTGTACTTTGGTATTTACTTGTGAGCCTTAGCCTTCTTGCGTGACCCCCCTGTGTGTATAATTGGCCATTTGGGTGGTCCTATTTGTTGTGGAGTGGTTGTCGAAGTGATTTCTTGTGTCATTGTGTCCCCCCCTCCTTGTTCTTCTGGTATTGGGGTAGTGTCCTTCTTCCCTGACTACGAATACTTCTTTGGAGCACTTCCCTTCTTCTATTATGCTAGCTTCTGACTAAGCTTCCCCTACTGAGTTGGATTTTTGGGTGCAACACTATCTCCTGCAGGTGTCTTATATGACCCTACTTATACCTCCTTTCCTTTTTGCATCTCCTTAGTGATGACTGAGATATTCTAGTCATCTTGTTAGTCTCTCATTTCCATATCAACTTCTTCTTTCTTGATGCAGAAACAAAGTTGCATCCATTCCTTTGTTGGATCCCTACGTTCCTAGATCCACATATTGTGGTGCATAGCCCTAAAGATAGCTATGACTTGATATTGTGCGACTACTTTCGGTGTGATCCTCCAAGTGTTGGCTATGAAGTCCTAGATGTCACTTAGGTACCATGCAAATGTACCTGTGTTTCCACTTCTTCTCTTGGGATATGTCATGCTTCCCATGGATGTGTACCGCACTGCATGGTAGCGACCTACTCTATCACAAAAGTAAGATTAGGGAGGTTCCTTCCACCTGATTAGTGCTATCAGAATAATCAACCATGAATAGTGTAAATCTGTTCCCAAGTCCTATGCATTCTTGCAGTCATCGAGGAACAGGTTCAATAGATATGGGGCCTAGATAATCATGGTGCCATTGGCGCACTGAGCTACAGTTGCGACAACCCCTACATGGACCTCCTCTTTTCAACACTTGCGTAGAAATTTTCATGCCATTAGCTTTGTGGCCATCCTTATGGTTGCGTCGTTGATTCTTTTGATGATAATCCCGCATGAGCCCCTCTCCATCCCGTATGTTTTCTTCATTTCCTTAATGAGAGCCTTTTATTTTTTCTTTTCATCTTGTTACTACGTTGGAATCTCACCCATTGAAGACATTTATTTTTTCTTTTCATCTAGGTACTGCGTTGGACTCTCACCCATTTATGACAGACCTATGATGAACGCAATTAGTTCCACTTCGATGGAGACAGGTTAATCCATCCATAGGAAGCCTCCATGGAGGACTTCCATCAACTACTTGACACAATTATTTACCTCTTTCCCCCTACCAAAGTGGGGAATATCAACTAAGTTTAGAATTCTTGTGCTTTCTAGGCCTTCCACCCATTGTTTTATCTGCATCATGGGGTCTCCAAATGGGTCTGTGCCTATTCTGTCCATGTATACTTGCTGCACAGATTATGGGAATTTTCCAGTGTCGTCCACGTCGTGGCTCGAGTGTATTATCCTTTCCATGCACCCCAGTAGGTTTGGCATGGCCTGCACCCCCTATGGAATGCATGGTAGCACAATTTTCACGTCAGATTGCTTGTACAGAAACTGCACGATGGGTTGTTTACCCTTTCTCCTTACTAGCATGCTAGAGGTCCTAACCTCTACGTCTCTGTCTTCCGCACCTGAATTTGGATGCCCTATAATATCTTCCACTTGTACTTCCTCCTAATACACAAAACCTACCATAGGTTGTGGTCTTGACCCAACAACCTATGTCCATTCGTCGACGCCCCCATTGTTTTTGTGGGATACTTCGACCCTCACAAGTTGTTGTAGGTTGCCTAGGATGACTATTTCATGTCTTTGTGAAATTTCATGTGAGTCCATATCTATCCCATCCATCATCGAGGCCTTTTCCTCTTATTATACCAATGTCTCTCTCATTGGTTCAACCTGGGGTGAGGGAATTCTGTTGACATCGACAATTCCCTCTCTCAGTGCCATTTCCTGCTCTACCTCTATATTTTCTTGCAGTGACTAGAGACTTCTTCGGGTTTTGCGTGTTGTTTTTCTTGGTGCATAAACCTTCAGAGATACCATTGTGGGCACTTCTTTTTTTTTGAATTGAGCTTTGGCTACCTCAAATCTCTGTGCTCACTTGTTCACCTCTCACCTTTAGCTTCACAGGTTTGCAACTTTGCAATTTCACAATAAGTCTTGTTTGGCCTGCATTTCTCCTTTATATAGAGGTTTTCATAATTTCCATCAATCATCTCAGAGAATATTCTATGGTTGTGATTAATGTGTTGAATCTTTTTGAGTATGCTTCATTCAATTCTATAAATTCCCCAATTCATGCTTTTTTTCCCTAACTACCTTTTTTCTCTTTTCCAACCATTGGCACCTTTTCCGGTGCACTGTACATTTCCTTATTACATCATGAATTTTCCTTAGTGTGCAGTGTTTTTCTTTATGTCAACCATATGTTGTGCACGACCATTTTTCCTTTTTGTTGCACTAAGTCCACTATTTCTACGCACGATGTTTCCTAGTACTTTTGTCTTTTCTTTATTTTCAATTTTTGTATTTATTTCCCATTTTTCTCCTTTTTATTTATTTTTCTCAGTTTTTTGTCCTACTATCCACTATAGTACACTATATACATGCCTTTCCCCAATGCGATATAAATTTTAAGGGTTAGGAGGTTGACTGTCCCTGTACAGTTTCATTCGACTTTCATTGATCATTCCTTTCAGTTCTATTCCTCCCAAGTATTTTAACTGTACATATCCCCCATATGTGATAGTATTTACTTCATATGTCCCTAGCCAATGCATTCTAAATTTACCAAGATGTTGAAAAAATTTACTATCATAGAGCAAGCCTAGGTATCCCTCTTTAAAATTCTTCTTCTTAATATGCATATCATGCCAGGATTTGTCTCTTTATTTCTGCACTTCCTGGTGAAATCCTGTCAGAATCATGTCCTCTTCCATCTCCATTACTTGATTTAACCTTTCTTGTATTGTGCCTATTTCTGTTATGTTGTTAATTGCTGCTATGCGTAGACTAGGTACCAAACATTCTAATGGAACTATTTCTTCCTTCCCATACACCAACTTGAATGGTGTCTGTCTTGTCAACTTATTACATGTGGTCCTGTATGCCCATAGTACTGCTGGTATTTTCAGGTCCCAATCATCCATGTTGACATTGCAGATATTCGTCAGAGCATTCTCCAAGATCTTATTGAAGGCTTCTACTGTTCCATTTTCCCGAGGATGATATGGTGTACTCTTTTGGTGATAAACTTCAAACTCCTCAATCATAACCCTGATGGTATATTGATAAAATGAGTTTCTTAGTCACTCATCAGATCTTTATTAACTTTACAACAATCTATAGTTATCTTATAAGACACATGACTAAGACTAGACTGAAGCAATTGAACATGGTCAACACATACTACTAGGCTTGGTCTCTATTTGAAAATGTCAGTAAAAAGAAATTCTCTGATTCTTTGAAGGACTGTGTTGAGCTCAGGGTACTTACTTGTGAAGGAGAAGTCCTTGAAAAACTAGTCTTTTAAGGTCTTCCAACAACTTGTTTTTCTTCTGGTCTCTTCATGTATTTATCAAGATTTTGGGATCGGACCTAGCGAGTGGAGAAATACCTAAAACCACATGTGAGAGGGTACTTCTGCAACTCACCACTATTTTAAATAGTGCTCAATATGCACTTTGTGGTCAGACTGTCCATTGAATAGTTGCACATATTGAAAATCTATATGCATCTCTTCTTTCAGTTGATCCCTACTTTGGAATCGACATCGAATGGCTTGCTCTGTGTCTCCCCACTCCATAATCAAGGATCTATGAGTGGCCCACCATATAGCTGGGGTATCCTGCAAGGCTAAGTCAAGAAATCAGATCCTTTGATCCAACACTATTTTCTCTTCCATGTTGGTAAGAAATTTCTGTACCTTTTAGGTACCATGATATGTTGGGTGTTCCCCGACCTCGGTTCCAATCCATCTAGTTGCTCTGATAATTGTGCATCATTTTCAAAAGAATTCATATGAGCCTTGTTGCCAACTATCAAATGATAATTCTAAATCCTCGTCAACATACTGTATGATTCTCCAACTTACCGATCCATCTGCAGTGGGATTTATATCGGTCTTGTTCCTACTATTATGGTGTATAATTGGGCAAGAGCATCTAATTACATATGGTTTTCCACTGACTCAATGTATATAGGCCCTAAATATGGATCTAAGGGATGAACCACTTTTATCCCATCCGCTTCAAACATCATGGTGTCTTTCTTTAGATCAATGATAACATAGTTTTCATATGCCCAATTAATTCTAAGTAGAGCAGGGTAGGGATCCTTGTCTCCCATGAATTCAATTTCTTTGAAATCGGTTGTGGTTTTAACTCCTGCAACATATATTTATACATTTTCCATCCTTCGTACTAGGAAAATACAGTATTGGTTCTCCATTCTCAACTGGATGGGGGAATACACTAACTGAGGTTTTCCAAAATCTTCCCAGGTATTTTTGGGTAGGATGTTGACATCAGATCCAAAATCTAGCATGATATATTTAATTTCAAAATCATCTAGTTGGGCTTCTAACCTAAATTCTTTTCCTGTTCGCACATTTCTTATTTGTATTCTCTAGGTACTCTTCTCAGGGAGGTTGGTCATTATGATGGCTTCTAGGGTTCCCTCATTTCCTAGTATTAGGTACAAGGTGTTGCACAACTTCTCCGTAAGATGGTCATCCTTGAGGATATCAAATAAAAAATGAAACCAGATATTGATTACGTTTTGGGACTGCTCATGGCATCTCTTTGTAATTACAGGGTTTCTAGGTGCAAGTGGTGAGGTAGGGGCTTGCACAAGTTTAGGTTGAAAGGTGACTTTAGGGGAATTATCCACTATTTCTGGAGCATAGATACTCTTAAATATTTCAATTGCATCTTTGAAGAACAATTTTTGTTTCAAATGGTCATAATTGTCATCCTTGGGAGCTTCTTTTTGAATCTTGGGCTAACTGTCTACATATACTCCAATTTTTTCTCCTTTACAAGTAATTATGTTGATCTTAGGTAGTTTTTCCTTGATTTCCTTTCTCATATTTGAGTCTATGAATTTATCTCCTCATTTATTAACCCAATATTCCCATTTCATGATCAGTTTTGGGCAGTCTTCAGTTGCATGCATGTTAGTTCCACAGTGATAGCACCATGGCCATATTGGGTGAGGGAATTCTCTGGCCAAGTGAACTTGTTCATCGCATTTATAACATCTACTTGTCCCTCTTCCCCCATTTATTCCTTCTCTAAATTCACCTCCACCCCCACCTCCCCGGACTCTTCCAGGTCCTTGAGGGGTTTTCTTTATTCTGAATGTTGTTCGATCTAATCTATCAACAAGCACATCCAACACTCTACATTGATTTGTATCATGTGTTGTAGATGAAAAAACTCGCAATGTATTGTATTGGGTGCAGTAATATACTTTTGAATGATAGGACACTGCCTCAATGCATGCCCATGTGTTCAACAAATCTCACAATATTCAACTGGATGAGATGTTTGAGTGCCTGGAAAGGCATGGTATAGCATAGGTGTATGGAATGGTGGAGTCGCAAATACTTGCGCAACTCCTCCTGTTGGTCCTGGAGAGGGCCCCGTCAGATTGTGTTGATGGGAAAAATTGATTGTCCGTCAACTGAGAGAGTGGAACCGGTCTGGGGTTGTCTAATAACCCAAGCCATTTGGAATGAACCACCCTGATGGGTTTAACGGCTCCGTTGGCCGCTCTAAGGTCGTAGGAAAACCAAAGAAGAGAAACTAATCTAAACTAATTAATCTAACTAAAACAAATAAAACAAACTAAACTAACATAAAACTAGATAAAACAAACTAACTAAAACTAAATACAATAAACTAAATTAACTAACAATAAATAAGAACAAACTAATATACTAATCTAATTAAAACAAACTACTAAATAAACTAACTAGTCTACTATCTATATATACAAACTACTAATTACTATTACACTAACTCTAATGATTAACTATCTAATTACTAATTGAATTACAACTTATTCACAAATATACATTATCTGCAATTTGCAAATTTGAATAAAACCTGTAAAAATCATTTGCTTTCTGCCCTAAGACAGCCAGAGATATATTTTTTATTTTATGATTTTATGAACAAGAAATAAAACTTACTGAAATTAAACGATCTAATATATTTACTGAAATTAAACAATCTAATATACTAATTCTACCTATAAATCCAACTAAACTTATATCTGATCTAAACTACTAAGAAAAATAGTAAACAAACAAGTGACTAATTGACCTGGGAACGCTCCAAATTTGCCCTGTGTATGATGACTTCAAAGTTGGTCGGAGGAAGGAAAATCGCACCGGATGATCCAAGAGCTTCTCGTAAATGATAGGCTGCACTGCTCTTTAAGTTGTTTACAGGACAAACAAGACATAAAAAATCATAACAATTATATGATTTATAAATCTCTGCAATAAGGGAAACCTGTTATGCAAAAACTTATACTTAATAATCCAACTTATGAAGAAGAGAAATCT
>JASDQU010753301.1:0-12842 GCA_032191745.1 Picea mariana | reverse complement strand
TCTGGGAAGATCTCCCAATGTTCATCTAAACTAGGAAATTAAAAATGCAAGTAAAATATTTCAAATATCCTCTAACTGATCATCAAATCCAATGAAATTTCGAATTCACCTATAATGGACCAAGAATAACAAGTTAGAGAGATATTTTATTGGTAAAAAAATAAAAATCTAATTCTACAGACTTAGCTACGGAATCATTTGATTCTGTAGCTAGTCTAAAATAACATACAGGATCAGAATTGAAATCAAATCAAATCTTTTTAAAAGAATTAAATCCAATTATCTTCCAATGATTACTTAAAAACGAATCAAAATGGTTTTATCATTCATCATTAAATAGGATCAAAATGATTCAATTGAAAATAGAGATAGGAATACTCTGTTCCTCTGTTACCACGAAATCGGGTAAATGAGTCAAAATCAAACAACAATAAGATTGTTTCATATCTAATTGAAAAACATATCATATGTAACTGTTGAACAATAGATACAATCCGATCCAACAAAATCACTTTCCACCTGTTATAGTTATAACAATATAGCAAAAGATGCATATCGTTTAATCAAATACAAAGATAGAAAGACTGTTTCGATTATGGATAAAAACATACATAACAACATCAACCAAAATCTGTCATAGATTTCGATCGCTGATCCTTGCACAGTTAACAGACAGGATCGATTAATTATGATCACAACCATAATAGAATTGACAGAAGTGATAATTGTAAACTGGGAAAACAATCGAAACAAATCATGACTCAGTTTAATATAGAAATAAATCGTGAATCTGGATATAGTCAATCTCGTTCTTCGAATCAAATTCAAACAGAGTATCCATTGTCATTACGAATCCAACGGATAACACGGTTGAGCTAACAGTAAACCAACGCGAATTAACCAGCTGGGTTTTTATCATAGTCATTATGAATTGAATCTATTCACGATTTGGGTGCTTTGGTACAGAGTCACATTGGAAATGATCCGGATTGTACTCCTGTTGCTCGAAAGTCATATGGGACATAAAACCGTAACAATTAACCATATCAAAATTGTTGCCAATCATAGCATATGCATTATAATGAAATCAAAACAAAATGCGACTGTGTTCTAAATTGGATATGAGAAACACTTCCTGTATTGAATAGGTACAAACAAATTCGATTGACAACAGAGCATTCATTTTAATTCAATCAAACAAATCAAATCCACACCAACATCAATCAAATCGATGAAAATCCAATCGAAGCTAAACTGGGAAAATGAACTTCCATTTTAGTCAAAGCAAAGCTATGTACAGAATGCATACAATATAACAGAGCCAATCAATGTTGTAAAGAGAATTGTTTAAAACCGAATTCGAATTGTTACATAAACAAGTGATATCGAAATGTACCTGTGTGATGCCAAGGCTGTTCAATTATGCCAACTTAGAATTCATGACAGTTGTAGCTGATTCCACATTTTTAAACAAGATGGAGTCTATCGTCCTTTGTTTCTTATCAGTGGCTTGTAGCTTAGCCTTTTGACTGGTAAGCAGTGCAACCTGGTCCTCCAAAGAGTGAATTCTTGACTGGAGAATAGGAACATCCAGATAATAACGCTCTAACCACGAGTTGCATTGATCACAGGGTGAAACTGGGGTTTTAGACAGAGCAGGAGAGGGTTTGGATAAATGACCGGGGGCTTCAAAAGGCAACTTAATGCCTGGGTAGTTAGGGTCATCCTGTAGGTAAGGGGGTAGGTTTGTCACAAAGTCATAGGAGGGTTCGACACACAAACCTTGCGAATAGGGGTATTTGCTAGCCAAGAAATGCTCCACTTCCGAATCAGAGTCCTCACTCAATATGATAGGGTTTGGAGCAACAGGAGGTTTTGGCTTATTTCTTGCCATCCGCAAAATTAAACATGCATTCTTTTTCCCTTCAGCGTTTACAGTGGGTTCTGCCTTGGGATTTTTGTCCACAGGCTTAACAGTCTCGTCACCTTTAGTCACAGTAAAGGGGTAGGTCGGTAGGAAGGTCGGCCAACGGTTTGGGTAATAGGGTATGGTAGGGTACTGGAGGTACAACTTTGACCTCGCTCACCACTGGTTTGTCGACCTGTGTAGGGTTCGAATCCTCAAAATCATTCCGAGCAATGAAATTTCTCCAACAGTCTCCATGTAGACTCAAATAACAGACAACAATAAGCTTAACCAGCCCATAGTGAAAAAGACTACTATCAACCTGATTTCTTTTGTACTTCTTTGACATTTTAAACAGGCTTCTATGCAAATAGTAAGGCATATTGAGCTGATAACCCATAAAAACCATAAGCAAACAAAGGTGGTGTAAGAACAGAAACCCATATCGACCCTCGCAGGTGATAAACTGTTTGATTATCATCAATAAATCATGCCAACGTTGTTTAAGCATCGTTACTGGCAAACCTTTATCACAGGAGGTGATTTTTTGTGACTGGAAGAGTAGCATCCATGGGACCTCCTCTACTTTGCAATCCTTGGACCATCGTTTTCCAGTGGCAGGAAAACCCGTAGCAAGACTGATAAATTGTTCATCTATTTCCAATTGAACATCGCCGACCTTGGCTCGACAGCCATCAAAGGTCAAAGCAAATTGTCGAGCTACGCAGAGGTTAAAACCCTCGAACTTTTGTATAAATGGCAGCCAACCATTTTCCTCAAGGTCACTGCAAGCACTGTCAAACATCAACAGGGCCTGGCTCCCATTGGGTTCAGCTCGAACGACTGGGGCCATGGTGCGAGCACATGGTAAGGGTTTGGTTCGAATTTACCAACGCATAGGAACAGAGTCATTCAGTCTAACAACAATGAACGATCAAAGGGGAGAGAATTAATGTGTGCATGCGAGGGTGGTGGAGTTATTCATCGCCATGCACAATAGTTATGGTAAAGTACAACCGCCAAGTTCAATCTCTGTTCAAACAATCATAGCATAGTTCAAAACCATATTGTTTGGCCAACCAAAGAATCAAATGGTGAGTGTTATGCCATCGTGCCAAAACAACTATAGTTTTTAAACCATGAATATTCAATGTGTAACCAAGCCCAAATGTTAACCATGAGACATTGTATAAATCAAAAGTTTTAAACCATTGTGCCAATCGATACTCATAAAATTGACAAGCCAAGAGCTATAATAAAGATCGCATCATATATATATATAAACAAAAATATGACCCCTATGCAATTCATAAAGATTAGGCAAGTCATAGTAAGTACAAATCTATATGTTCACTGCCTCACAAACTTAATAAAATCAAGTTATGCAATCAATATAAAAATGTCCAATGAGCATAGTTGAAAAGTCCTTTCATCCACATGATGATAAATCAAAGGTAAGTGCCATAAAAAATATCTATAACAAATCATGACAGTTCAAATAATGATCGAAATGTGACTTCAAAATGAAAAGTTTTCATGCTTACAGTCGTGAAAACTTAATGGAGAGCAATTTGCAAGTGTCGCAAGAAATGAAAATGTTGCCTATTTGAAAAATGCGATGAAAAACTTGACGTTCGCAAGACATAGGTGTAGGCAGCTTATAGGACAATAGGAAAAATATAATTGGCTGCCAACAAATTGTTAGTATAAAATTCTACTAACTTGTTTACATCAAGAGTCCCTCTAGATATCCAGATGGCTTCACATAGGAACCAATGTTTCCCTACATCCTTGTCCCCTTTAGCCCAAAATTATGGGTATCGGGCAATGGGGCCTCCCATATTTCCATCCATTCCAAGTCTTATTGTTTCTATTAAAATAAAACCTAACAACCCTGGTTGCGATATGCCAGGGGATTCCAATATCCTCTCAGTGTTTACACTTACATACTGTGACTTACTGACTCAATGCAATGGAATATAAATAGCATAAGTATGCAGTATAGGTTTTACCATGGGTATAGAGGGAACCTGGGGAACGAATGATTTAGGGTTGGTTCCACTAACTTCTAGGTAAGTTTATTTGATTTGGGGGGTCTCTTTTTCTTCCTGTGGAGTAGCCTTCTCAGCCTGATTCCTGATATTTCCTAATATCAGAACTGAATATTCTTGTTCCTCTGTAAGATCCATATCTGATTCATCTTCCCTTGCTTCTACACAATCCTCTTCTTGTCCACCCACTTGGAGACCTCTTTATCTTTTTTATTCTCTCTGATGTAATCTTATACTAGACAATATTTCTTATATTCTTACCTTCTTCAACTCTTCCTTCTTTCTTTCATCTGTTCCTCTTGATTTGATTTATTTTCGCAACACCTCAGACTGCTTTTCTACTTTCTTTACCTTTCCATGCCACCAATTATCAACTATGGTGGCTCTCCTCAAGGCTCGCTCATTTTTTACGTTATTTTCTTGCCGATCCCCCATTTGTCAAAGAACCCTTTCCCCTTCTTATTTCATGATCCTATGCCAAGTCACCCTACCCCAAGCGCAAGTGTTTAGGCTACCATCTCAGTCAAGGGAATATTTAACATCCCCTCCTCCATCAAGAATGCTATGATCCACATGGGAATTTCCCTCAATAGTCTCCCACGTGCACCTTTCTTAAAATCAATTCCACCCATGAAAAATATTGGTGATTATCAACTGCGAATTCAATGATATACCCTTCCAAATTTGTGTTAACCCAGAAATCAATTGCTCGCGTAATCTAGTGATCCAACCCACGAAGTGTTGTGATATTCTTTGTGTCCCAATTATATGTCTTCCTGACACATTATTTTAATTCTATACCTTCATGTAGCCGATCTACCCAATGGAACAACTCTTCCGAGAATTTTACCCAGAATATCCGATACTAGTCATTCGATCTTTCTGAATAAAAGATAGAATCTCTTATAGTGTTCACACTTTTACCTTGCAACTCTAATTCATTCCATATAAAGGCATAAAAATTTAATTCCCTCCATTGTTGAACATCAGATATATAGATCTGTGGAGTCATTCTCCTTATAGGTTCCCTTTTAAAGCACAGGTCCTGGCAACGAAACCATTTTGTTGGCGCAAAGTGATCAAATGAGGGTTCTCTTCAAGTTACCAACAAAATGTATCGATGTAGTCTAGTGCACTAGCATTTTCATCTTCCCAGGAGGGAAGAAGTGTCACTTGAATTGCAACTGAGATCATTAGGAGAGGGAAGGGTAATGATAACACTAAAAAAGATCCCCGAAGTATCAAGATTCATATTATTCCTGTGCAAGATAGTTTAAACCTGTTGCAGTCCTGAACATTTCCTAACCGATAATGGAGAAATAGAGTTGCTTTGACATTCACATGGAATATATAATCATTTAAGAATACCAGACATAAAAGATAACACAACATAACATTCAATATAATCATAAGGCTAAGTGCACAAGATATTTTCTTGTAATTGGGTCTCCAACTGTATTATCCTATAATAGGTCTCTTCTCAGAATACATGATCAACTTGAGTCACATATACAAATGGTCATGTGAAAGATAATCATCAAGTGATTCTCCACTAGTGCGAGACAAGGTTATCTCATCCCCTTGCTCTTTCCAACCCTACAGTAATACATGACTCTATTACATTATCATTTTGGTTCCCAACCCAGATCTTAGGATTCATCTTAGCTAACAACAACAATAAGTAGAACTAGACTCAGACTTGAAATCTACCTTTCCCAACCTACCTAATATTAACCATGACCAACCCATTAAAATCATATTGATCCCATATATATAACCCGATACAGGCTTGTTGGTTGAGAACCCGGGAGTTCTATCTTCTTCTTAATTTGGTTGCAACCTCTTTCTTCAAAACTGGCATTGCCCTTTCCTTCCAATTGTTTTCTTTTCTAACTCTTTCATGTTATGCATTCCCTTTTCTTCGCTTTTGATTCCTTCCTTTGGTCAGTTGTCCAACTCCAAAATAGCTTGCAGAACTTCTATTCATCAAAGTGAATCTTCGAAATAACTTGTGCAACTTCTGTTCATCAAAATGAATGGCCCAACATGGATGAGATGCCCCTAAGAACCCAAGCAAATCTTCAGGTATTTGAAAAGTGAGAAATATATTTTGTTGGACCTATTAATCAACCAACAATAAGGTCAAGATTTAGATACATCATTACTGCGACATAATATTTAACCAGATGGGAAGAAGCAACACATGTCAAGGATTCCAGCGCAGAGACAACAACACACCTCTTATTTGAGCAGTTGATTACAAGATTTGGATGTCCCAGGATTTTCATGAGTGACCAAGGCACCCATTTTATTAATAGTACCATCCAGGCTATGACTGAGGAGTTTTATTTCTATCACCAGAAGAACACACCATATAATCCTCAGGAAAATGGGATAGTAGAAGCTTTCAAAAAGAGTTTGGATAATGACTTGACAAAGATTTGTGATGTGAACAAAGATGACTTGGATTTAAAAATACCAGTAGTATTATGGGAATATATGAATACATGCAATAACTTGATAGGACAGACACCATTCAAATTGGTGTATGCACAAGAAGTAGTGGCTCCATTTGAATTTTTGGTACCTAATCTATGCATTGCAACAATCACAAATATGACTGAAAGAGACACAGTACAAGAGTGGTTAATTCAAGTTATGGAACTGGAAAAAGACAAGATTCTAGCAGGATTCCACCAAGAAGTACATAAAGCTAGGGACAAATCCTGGCATGACAAATACATAAAGAAGAAGATATTTAAGGAGGGATATGTAGTTCTCCTCTATGACAACAAATTTTTGCAACATCCTAGTAAGTTCATAATGCATTGGCTAGGAATATATGAAGTGAAGTATGTCATAGATGGGGGATCTGTGCAACTAAAGGATTTTAGAGGAACATAACCATAAGTAATGGTGAATGGTAGTCGGTTGAAACTATATAGGGACAGTCAACCTACTAATTCTCAGTAGTTGCAATATAGTAAGGAAGCCACATGTATAGTGTACTATAGTAGAAATTAGGAAAGAAAACTTATGAAAAGACATAAAAAGTAGAAAATGAAGAAAAATGCAAAAATAAGTACTTAGGAGGAAGAATTGAGTCATGAATGACATCATGCAACGATTGATGCGACAAAAGTTCGAAGATTGCGCACAGGAAAATTGGATATTGTGCAAATTCCAGAAAAGGTGAAAAATATGACAAATCATTAATGACTAGGTCTATAAAGAGGGAAAATCATGGGCAAGTTTGAGACTTAGCAATTTTTTAGAAAATAAAGAATTGTAGAAAGAAACCTAGGAAAAATTGTGTGAGGAATATAATGATTGACCACTCAACATACAACATGACACCTCTGAAAGTTGGAACCCCAGGGAGATATACTAGGGTTACTCGACAGGCTGATAGAAGGAAGGAAAGAATGATAGATCCCGAGAATCTTTTCAAATTGGAGGAAGTCACAACCTCGATGACATAATAGATCAACCTGACTAAGGTATAGGAAGAAACATTGATGATGGTACAAGTCAAAATGGGTCAGAGCTTCAAAAACCCAAATGGGAGCACAAACCCTAATCTGGAAAGACTTGCAGAACTTGAGGAAATGAAGGAGAAACAATAGGGACATGGTGCAGAGGTGGTGTTCATCGAGGATATCAAAAATCATCTAGAAAATGAGGGAGAGGAATGTTATAAATAATAGATGTGATTTTTTAACCATAGACAATATATACATATTGTCACCCAACCATAGGCTAAAGCCACCCCCGAGCACCTTAACCTTGACAGAGAATGATTTGGGAATAAAACCCTAGGCCTAATAGAAAATCACTGTAGCGTACCTCTCTCCATATCTAGCACACAATGAATAAGGTCCAAACCATAACCAATAGAAATTCTAAGCCTAAACCGAGAATGCAGGTTGTAGTAGTTGTAGCTATAGCTACTCTCCAGACTTATGCACTTACTCAGTTTGTACAGTGCACACTCTTACATTTATGCAGTTGTGAGATGTGTGTGTCAAATGATATCTTCCACCCTATATTTATATTGTTCTCTTTAAGCTGTCTGGGCCGAATTCTACTTCTGCATGCTAAGAACTTAATAATAAATATTCTCTTGATCCAACTTTCCTCCTAGGGTTATTATCCATGCTTTAGGATTTCTTCTTGCTTTCCGAAATATTCTATTCTTGTCAGGGTTACACATGGAGGTTAATACATCCCGAAGATACGATAATATCAACACTCCCTCCTAGCTAGGGAGGTATTGAAAGCAATGGTATTGAGCACAAGAATACCATTCAATCAATAACATCATCATAGCCATACAGTCTATCTCATGATTAGATCATGAGCACCCTCATCGTTATTAATATCATCTAATAGCATCAACTATATCATCTCTCAAAACCATACTCCATCTGAGTAATCAGGAATGATATTGAATAAGTCATTCAATCCATAGAGTGATGCAAGAACCATTCTTCTAATCCATACATATTCCCTAGAATAATAACTATTTCAACAAATGTTGGAAGCCATGCCATGGGCTAAAAGGAATATTCTTATACATATGTCCTAGAATAATAAATGTCCTCGACCATTTTCTGCCTGGAGAATGTCTGTCCACTAGCACACTGACTATCCATATAGTTGATAATCATTTTCAACACTACTGATAGTCTACACAGAAATCAGAACAATGTCATTCAATAGAACACAACTGTGTCTATCCATAGTAGTATACAACTATTATCCAGTGGTACACTACCGCACCAAGTAGCACATGGCTACTTAATCAATGACACATATGCACAACCAGTGGAAAACATCCACCACAATAGCATACATCTATTGTCCAGAGACATACAGTCTCCATAGCAATCATATCATCTGATATCAACCTTCACAGAAAATAATATCATGATATAAACTAAGTAATCTGGGACATTCTTCCACTCACATCTGTGAGATATGGAAGAGCAACTTCCCTCAAAAAGTAAAACATCAACCATGGGCTATATGGACTATTCTTCTCAATAATAGAATAATACTTGTCCCTTTTTTCAAATCCTGGACCATTCACCTAACTGGGCCATTCCATCAACACTGGTCATAGTGCAACATGGAGAGAATGATTCTGCCCTAGGGAATGCATGTCCCTGATTGTTGAACCTATACCATTCACCTAAATGGTTCATTCCTCTTGCACTAAACATAGTGCAACCTAGATAGAATGATTCTTCCCTAGGGAATCATTGTCTAGACCATTTCCTAATGGAAATTACTATCCTGCACCAACCTCCAAAACAGGCCATTCTTCAAAATTTCTCACAACTGTGAACTTCAAAAGAATGACTTCCTAGTGAGGCAGACCATTCTACTTGACCACTACTCAAAGTGAATTCCAAGAAGAATGATTTTCCTATACCATTCCCCCACACTAGACATAAGGGGAATCGTTGTCTATGGTACATCAATAATATATTGAACCATTTTCATTACAAAAATGACTGTCCAATCTGGACAATTTTTCGAACTGGAAAATTCCTGTCTGTCAAAAATATCAAACCACTTTCCGAACTGGAAAGGAACTTCTCATCCTGGACCATTTTTCGAACCAAAAATTGATTGTCCATAAATCAATAACATATCAATGCTCCCTCCCAACCGTAATCTCTTCCTTTTTCAATAAGGAAGTCATCGCCATGAGCCCCAACTTGCAAACTTTTCATCTTGGACAGAGGTTTTACCAGAATAACTGCTATCTACTCATCTGTGGAGATATATTGGAGAACCACTTCTCTTTTATGGACTTCATCATGAAGAATGTAATGCTTGATCTCAATGTACTTTGGTCTATTATGGAACACTGGTTTTCTCTAAAGGCTTCATGTAGCTCTGATCATTACATTATATATCATGGTTGAATTCAAAACTTTTGTTTCCTTCTATCTCATGACATCATGGCAAGGCTCAAAATGAAACATATCCAAGTAGCACTTCTTCTATCATCATGAGATTTTTCCATGGATTAGCAACCCATTATCCCAAACTTCTCAAAAACTATTATGATATCTCTGTCATAGAAATTTTTCACCATGCTTCTGTTGTATATGAGATACTCTGCATCAAGTTGTTTGAATCCATACAAGGTCTTCATATATCTGCATACATGGGTCTCTTTGTGGTATACCTCAAAACCTTGAGATTGCTTTAAATAAGTTTCTTCCTCAAATGTTCTATTGGGAGAAAAGTCTCTTACAACCAACTGATGTAAACTTCAATCCATGGATATTGCAAGAGATATAATAGCTCAGATAGAGGTGTATCTGGTTTACAAGAACACGATGTTATCATAGTCTTCTCCTCCTTCTAGAAGAACCTCTAGTTCTGAATCTCGCAAAGCTTCCATTCATAATCTATTTTCACAATTTAATACATATATTGTTCTTCATCATAACTTCCATTTCTTCTTCCCGATTTCTTCTAGTGGGTTCAAACCAAGATAGTAGTCTTGTGATTCTCGATATAATAATTGGTTGTTCTGTCTTTTCTTTCTTTCTTGGAATCTTCATGTTCTTCCTGATGTTTCACTTTAGATCTTGGGTCCATGGAGTATTCTATAGATTACATGCCCTGAATATTCCAACTTCTTCCTTTCATCATAGGATCATGAATGTAGATGGACAACCAAGGATATTTTAAGGATTATTTTCGAATAAGACTTTTTCTAGATTCAAACTGAACACATACTATTTATCATAGCTACTACATTCAATTGGAACATGGAAAGATACTTCATAATCCTCGATGAATCATAGCATTTAGGATTAGCTTCCTCATAATACTTGCTTCATGCATGAATGCATGCTCTTATTTTTGAATTATATAACCAAATCCCTCCATCTAAGAGAGTCCATGCTTCCATCTCCATCCTTATTTCCTTCTGCAAACTGTCACAATTATTTTTCTATTTTCCTCTTGATTGTTGACTTATTTATGTTCTTACTTCTTCTAGGTTTCTTCAAGTTTGATTCTGATTTTGGCTTATCTTGCAGCTGTTACTGATGTAATAGATTCCACAGGAATTGTCAATGTACTTCATATTTTCATGTGTATTTCTTGACTTGTAGTCATCTTGATAGCAATCCTTATCTTGTTATTCTTCCATAGGTGTTGTTTCACTTGAACATCTTATATTCTAAGAAATAGATATGCAAGATATGTACATAAACTATGTAAACATGGTATGTACAAGAACTATGAAGAATATTGTTACCTTGTTTTAGAAGAAGAAGTTTGTTTTATCATGCTTGTCCTTCTTTGAGGGTTCCCTTTCTTCGACAATTGATTCTTCCTGTCTTACCTTTCTTATATTTAACTTGGGACAATGATTCTTGTAGTGACCATATTTTCGACAGTTGAAGCATTATATTTTTGACATATCTTTCTCTTGATTTGGTTTCTTCCTTGAGTCAAACTTCTTCTTATTCCTAAATTTCTTGAACTTTGTTGTGTAGGCTTGATCATCATCTTTCCTTTGGAATTTCTCTTTTTCTCTAATCCTTGATTCTTCTTGTGCACATAAATTCCAAAGTTCTTCAAATGTGGGATACTCCTTCCTTGTGTTCATGCTTGCGGAAAATGCTTCCCATGTCTTGGGAAGACCATTGAGTACTATATTTACCATTTCCTTCTCTAAAATGATTTCTTCAATAACTTGTATTTGATCTCTTATCTGAGAGATTCTCACAAAGTATAATGTTATGATATCATCATCATTCATTTTCATGTCACTGAGCTCACTCTTCAGACTCATTACTTGTCCAATGTTTTTGACAGAGAAGAGGTTAGTTAGGGCATCATTGTTAAGGTCCTAACCCACACATAGGTAGATCAATGTATTCAGATGTAATAAAGGTCAATATTAATAAGGCCTTTCAATAAAATAGAATAAGGCGGATGTAAGAAGACCTAATAGAAGCTTCCACTTCTAGAAGGATATTCCTCTAGATTCTTCTCTTAATAGACATATTTAGTATAAATAAGGGTCGAGGGTATGAAAACCCTAGCTTGGAGATTATTGTAACAGAGCGCTGCTCGATTGGAGGTTGCCCCCTCGAAGAGGCCTCTAAACATTTCTTTCTGAATCAAAGTGCCATTTCTATTGCTATTGTTATATCATTTCTGTGTATTGTGAAGATTATGCTGGATATTTTACTGTTATTCTGCCATTTCTAGCATTATATTTCTGTTCTGCATGTTTTATATATTTGGTATATTGCAAGTGGTATCAGAGCACTTTCCTCGGCATAAATTATGGGTATTTTTTTTCAGGGTAGAGACGTATTCTGGCGTCTTTAAGCCACAGAGATCTGTCGTTACACGCATAAACCTGCGGTTGAGGGATTCATACATGCAGGAAATACAAGTGGTTCTTAAGCGCACATCTATTGGCCACCCTTGTAACCCCTATTGGTACCCCTTCGAGTGGTAGTGCATCAGACAACACCTGTGTACGGATCGGCCTAGATTTTCTTAAGCCCTCTTTAGATAAACCTATCGGTTTTCGGACTGCTATAGTGTCACCGAGAACAACACTCGGGAAGATACTCTCTAGTACCTGGGTAGTCGGGCAGTACGGCTAAGGGTACGGTCTATCCTCCTTAGTTAGTGCCTTGAGATATTGGGCTGAGTACTACTGTTGGACCCCACACGTATATCAGAGAGCTATAACACAGGGAAAACCCTTGTCTGTAGAACCCTTGAATACCTAACCCTTGGGGAACATAAACATAAACATAAACAAATTAAACCGGTGAGATCTATTGCCGCACATCTGTGTTCGGGTTGCTAAGCGAATACACATTTCTCTC
>JASDQU010753300.1:24117-37249 GCA_032191745.1 Picea mariana | reverse complement strand
CTCTCCTTAACACTTCTCTTATCTCAGAACTCGAAAGAGAGTTCTTCTAGGTGCACTCTATGCAACTGCTCAATTCCCTCCTGACAGAGTTTCCACAAAACCCTTAGTGATTCTGTTATCTCTGTGCCTTCCTTTGCACAGTCTTAACTCCAAGGTGTTCAAAAACCTTGAGGTTTCTCCTTGGGTCTAATACTTCCTCTGGTTCACCCTCTTGGCACAACTCTATCCAAATTCCACAGAATTCAGAATTACACTCTATGCACTGGCTCGATGCATCCTGTGCATTTGCTCAATGCCCTTTTGACAGAGCCTTTACAGAATTCTCAACAATTATACTTCTCCTCTCTGTGCTCTCCTTTGCATAGTTTCTCCTTCAAGGTGTTCAACAACCTTGAGGCTTCCTCCTTGAGTCAATGAATTCAGCTGGTGTGCCCTTCTGGCACATCTCTGTCTGAACTCTACAGAATTCAGATGTGCACTCCTTGCAGAGACCACAGTACTCTGTCATGCACTCTTGCATGAAGCCACAAAGAACCCAAACCTGAAAATCAAAGGACCCAACAGACAACGACTCTTGTCTGTAACTTGCAAATTTCGTACAAACATACATCTACAACATATCATCAACACATAAAGACATTCATCAACATACACAGAAATAACATGCAGGAAAAACTACTCTGATTGTATTTATATGAAATGTCTCTTTTATAATGTGTTCGAGCTCAGACTACAATAGAGTCTCGACTCTCCTTTCCTATCCAACCTATTCTCTATTCTCTCTATTCTTCTCTCTACTCTTCCTTTCCCTAACTAAATCTAGATACAAAGAGGTTCTTTTTACAAAGAGTGGCTCCTCGAGCTCTTCCCTCCATCCTCACCAACTCTCATTAATTTAAATTCAATTACATTGAGTGGCTGTCTAGTCCGAATCGGATCTAGATCTCAGCCTTACAACCATTTAAGGCAACCTTTATCTAAAGCTTGCGCACATGCATGGCTTTTGGCTCTTCAGCCTTACAACATTTAATACAATTTCAAAATTTGAAAAATGAGAGGGTTGCGCCTCTCTCCTTCCATATAATGCGCACTTTGATGTGATGGCTAGCTAGCGCGTAGCTGGGTTGGAGTGATGCTCTTGCATCAGTTTTGGTTTCACCTTATCGCATAGATGTTTAATGGATGGTTCAACTCTCAGTTCCTCAAACTGCTCTAGCTTCCTTTTCACCATCGTCTCTATCAGTTCCTTTGAAATGTTATTCAAATTTTCAAAAAATTCTGCCAACATACCTATGGAGTTTACCATGTCATCCAAGATTTATTCGATCTTGTTGATGCGTTCCCCCAAGGATGTCAACATCTTTGGTTCATCCGATCCAATTCATTCGAATTCCTTCTCTCCTCATTCACAGATGTTTCTATAAGGTCATTGGTTTCCTTCACTAACGAAACTCAAGGAAGACATGCTTGCATTCATCCACCTATTTCCCCCTATAGAAGGCACCAAACATGGAGTCTGACTAGAAAAGATATTCAAATTTTCTACATGTGGAATGGGAACTTCCTTCTTAGTCCGCATGAACTCATGACCCAGTACCACTTCATAGTCATCTAGTAGAACAATAGTGAAACTCGCCTTCCCAGTCCACTCCCCAATATTTAACATGACTTTCTTGGTTGTGACAACAAATCCTTACTCATCTGAGTTTACTACCTTGAAATAAGTGTGCACCTACTCGAACTACAACCCAAGCCTCTGTGCAACATCCTCGCTCATGAAGTTATGACTATCCCCATTGTCTACCACGGCTAAAGTTGATCTTTTGTTAACTTATGCTTGAACACAGTTGAGTCTCGTCACATATTGGTCTTGAATTTTTGTAGGACATGCCTCTGTAATGATACCCAAAACCTGCAAAACTCCCACTGATGGACTGCCCACTTTCTCCAAAGCGTTCAATTTTTTCTTCAACGGACAATTCTTAGCATAATGTTCCTTAACGCATATCCAACACAAATCAGTTTCTTCTCCTTTTTCACATCTGCTTGCTTGGTGTTCTATTCATTTCCTTTGGATGCTTTAGACTTTCCCTTATTCTTCTTCCTCTTTCCTTGTGTCTTCTCACCCTGTCCTGTCTCAACTTCACCCTTGAATTCCATCATTTTGTTCGATCTAGTGATGGTTGTTGCAAGAGTCTGCACATTCTGGCATCACAAGTCAATTTGCGCCCATGGCTGCAGATATTTCATGAAGTGGAAAATTATATCTTCTTCTAACATGTCTTTAATTTTCACCATGAACCCAGATAAATTCTTGATATTGGCTTGGATATTACTAGTGTGCCTAAGAGCCAACAACTGATTTCATACGATCCACGCTTAGTTTTCTAGACCAAAGTGTGCCTTCAATGTTTCCTTCATCTTTACCCAGTTTCTGATCTTCTATGTGGTTCTCCCAACTACCAATTCTTCCACTCGGTTGTTCCACCAAATATTATCTATCACTATTAAGAACATCGTGGTAACATTCACCTTAGTTTTGTCCAAACTTACATTCAATCACTCCAAGTACTTATCAATGTCCCAACAGAAGTTACCAAGCAACTTAGCATTGTGGGTACCATCATTCTTTATCTTGATTCTCATTGGCATGTAGGATGAGCTCTTCCCATTATCTATAGCTCGTTTCAACAATGTAATGGTGTCCTATTGGTCCTTCAACTTCTGAGTGACTAAAGCTAACACATCTTCTATTGCCTCGAGTTTGTCTTGAACGTCATCGGTCAAGGTGCTTGTGATAGCATTCATAGTCAATTAGCACTGCCACTGATCCAAAAAGGATTCAAAGAAGGCAAAGAACAACTCATAACTCATAGAGGCAACTCATAACGCTCAGAATGGCTTCAATAGACAGAGAAAGGGAAAAAATTCAAAGTTCCCAAAACTAAGTGAAAACAACATTATCGTGAAGAGTGCGTCACAAGATTTCTAATGGCACAAATGACTCATCAAACAAAGTTAGGATTTGAAATATATTCGTGGTAAAAGTTGTGGTCAAACAAGGCAAGTCAACATGAGCCACATCATCATCCATACTGCTAACATCATCATGACATCATCCGATGACATGGAAGGATGACATCAACATGATGGTTGTTGATGTCAACATGCCACATGGAAGCACCATAGGTTTCCATGTGTCACTCGCCAATGGGCTTTTCAGGGGTCCATGTGGACCAGTAGAAAAGTGCCACGTGGCACCCCTCGACGATGCCACATGGCACCCACCAATGGGATTTTTAGGGGTCCATGTGGACCAACAGAAAAGTGCCATGCGGCACCCCCAAGTGACGCCATGTGGCACCACCCAAGAAGCACCATGTGTCATGTACGGATCGATGAAGCGTTGAAGTTAGCGAATAGGTGGACCAATCAATGGATTCCACGTGGCCCAATCAGTGGGTGACACATGGCACCCCCGAAATGCCCAACCATAACTGAAAAATCAAAATAATATATAAGGTAGGAGCCCACCAAATTTGGCGAAGGTCCACTGTATCTATCATATCCACCAACAATAGAAGCCAGTAACCAAACTTAGCAGGGGTTATAACCAATGGCCCAAAATGGAGTCCCGCGAGTTTGACCCTAGGACCTCCCCCCTCATCAACGTTTTAATAACAACGCCAACAACCAACTCGCCAACGAAACTCGTTGGTAAATCCGTCTACCTCTTTGTTATTTAAGCTAGGTTCCGCCCAGTTGGAAGGGGGGAGGCGCGACCGTACGACTGCGGACATGGATTTTTAGGCAAAGGACTGTCATTATTGCACGTTGCAGAGGGCACACAAACCGATATAAAACTCTTCTTAGGCCTAGGAGTGCCAAATCCGGATCGAGGCATGGAGACAATCATTCTTGGGTAATTCAACGCCACGAATTTAGTGGTGATGTCTGTTTTCTGATCTGAGCATTATTTCTACAACTTGATTTCAGAATGAGGTATATTTATGTATTTTCCAAATTCTTTTTCTGAGTTAATAAAAGAGCCTACCCATTTGAGAGAAGGACCCGGAGATGTAGTCCACTAGGGATGAACTCCGTTATCAAGTTCTTGTGTTCATATATGATGCTTATGTCTTGTCACTTTTGAGTTTTCCCTTCTTTAATGGTGCACTTTAATTTATGCTCATTTAATACAATTCTTTATAAGTCACGATGAAAATATTCTGGATCATTTTGGTATTAGAGCAGTCATCTTTGACTTGAATTGTTGAGTGTCAATGCTTACTAGGGCCAAGCATAAGCAGGGTGAAGGAACTCTCAATACTTTCAATATTGAAGTTGGTCATGTATACAGAAGGAAGAAAATGGTAGAAGAGGATAAGCATGATTTACAGGAGAAAAACTTTCACATGGTCTTTTATCGCATGTCAGAAATGGTCGAATGAATGTATGGAGATTACGAGAGGAGGATGAAAAAGAAAGGGAAGAAAAAGGAAGCACATGCAGATGATGATGATTCGGTAAACCAAGGGGCTGGAGGAGATCCTCCCGAGCCTCTGTCTTCACCTTCGAGTTCTAGTTATTATTCCTCTGAGAATTCTCATCATTCTATCCATAAATCCTCTTTTAATAAACCATTATTAAAGCTTGATGTAAAATTTTATTTACTTATGTTTAATGGAGATGCTAATCCTAAAAAGCTAGATAATTGGATTCGACAAGTTGAAGTGTATTGCTGTGTCCAACATATTGATGAAGAGGAAGTTAAAGTGAAACTGGATTCTCTTCGGTTGGAAGGAACCGATCTTGTATGGTGGGAGAGAAAGCTTTGGGACAAAAGTAAGTATGGTAAGCTTCTTTCCTCATGGTCAGAATTTAAATTAGCGATAAGGAAGCAATTTTGTCCATTAGGGTATTTACATAAATCAATGATGGGATGGAAAAATTAAAGGAAAAGTAAAGGACAAATTGGACAAAGTTTCATAGAAGAATTTAGGAAGAAAGCTCTTGCATTGAACATTCCTTTGGATTCTTATGAAAATTTAATGAAGTATATTGGTGCACTTCATAGTTATATTCAATACACTTTGCTCTTGTTTAAACCCACTAGTCTTGACGAAGTTTGTGTGCAAGACACTCGCCTTGAGAACAGGGGGAAACATGTTCAAGAAGATCCCACAAAGAAACCTTCCAATTTCCCACGAAACACTTTTAAGAAGTTTAAAAGGAAGGACAAGAATACCACTACAGTGACGAGAGAAGGAGGAAAGCCATCTTGCACTCATTGTAAGAAGAGAGATCATGATGAAGAACAATGTTGGAAACTGCATCTAGAAATAAACATAAACATTTTAGTGGAAAGGGGAAGACAAAGACCATTGCTACAGTGCAACAAGATCGTGGTTCCGATTCAGAAGAGGAGGGAAAGATCACAACAGTTGGAATACAAGGTAAAGATTCTCTTCATGCTAGTTCAAGTTCCAATGATGAATCTCATGTTGATGAACGAAAGAGGGATGAGTTATTTCATATAAGATTTGTATCTAAACATACTAAGATAGATACATTATTTGATCTGGGTTCCCAAGTAAACTTAATATATGAAGAACTTGTCAAAAAGATGGGTTTGGAAACGAAACCACATCTGAAGCTTTATCCTCTTGGTTGGGTATGTGATAAAGAAAAACTTAATGTCACCAAAAAATGTAGGATCGAATTTGCTATTACTTCAAAATTTATTGATGAAGTGGATTTGGATGTTGTACCACTTGATATATGTGGCATAGTGTTGGGAAGTCCTTATATTTATGATAGAAAAACAGTCTTCTTTTGTCATGAGAACAAATTCCACCTTACTAAAGGGGGAGTGGAATATATTGTTAGAGCTCACATCATGAGGGTAAAAACAACACTTGTTAGTGTAGGGCAAATGAAAAGACTCATAAACACTAACAAGATATATGTACTCATGTTCGCCAGAGATAAAGATGTCAGGACATCCGACGCTTTCCAAGGGTGTGATCCATCTCATAAAAATGAATTAATTGATATTGTTTCTAAGTAGGATGATATTTTTCAGAAACCAGATGGATTACCTCCTAAAAGGGAAATCCAAAATGAAATACATCTTCAACATGACTCTCTTATTCCTAATGTGGGCATGTATAGGATGTCAATTGTGAAGATGCCATAGATCAAGAAGCAGGTACAGGGCTTATTGGATCAAGGGGTCATCAGGCCCAGTTCATCTCCTTGTGGTTCTCCGATCGTGATGGTCCCAAAGAAGGATGACACATGGCGAATGCATGTCGATTACCAGGATTTAAATAAAATCACGGTGAAAAATCGATACCCTCTTCCTTGCATAGATGATTTACTTGATCAATTGAAGAATGCTATATATTTCACTAAGTTGGATTTGTGCAATGGATATCATCAAATCATATTCGCAGAACATGATGCATGGAAAACTACTTTTAAAACCAAAAAAATATTGTTTGAGTGGTTGGTTATGTCATTTGGGCTTTGTAATGCTCCAACAACTTTCATGCGTGTGATGAATTATGTATTCAATCCTTTTGATCTGAAAATATATTTTACAGGACAATGGTTGAGTTATTATGCATGGGTTAATTAACCATTTAGGAAGCTTAATGAAAGAGGAAGAATTATGAATGAAACATTACAGCCATATACACATAAAAAGATCTGAAATAAAGAAAGAATAAAAACAAACCATAAACACCAATGTGATAACGGAGTTCAACAATCTCGCCTACGTCTCCGAGCCCTTGTCTCAGTGGGATTTATTATTTTTGTTCGAATATTTTCAAGTACATCATGAAAGTGCCAATGGATTACAACAATGATCTGGTCATGTTATACTAGATCTCATGAACCCATCAAAACTGACGACACTGAAATCAGATGAACGAAGCTCCCAGAAATGTCCCGCAAAGGTGCGCTCCTCAATAGCTTCCCTGCATGACAATGACTTTGGCGCAAAAATTCAGCAACATAAACCTTTTCTGAACCTTCCTTTATGGCTTCAAGAAGCCCTGGTTTATATAGGCGTGAAGTTGGTAACCATCTCCCAACATCCCCCCAAGATCTGGCCTAAAAAAGGGCCCAATATCCCCCAAAAATGACCAAAATCTCTCAATCTTGTTGAATAAATCATTTAAAATCACTATTATATAGTGAAAAACCCACTTCTGCAATTATTTAGGGCACAACCCCCAAATTCGCTAGCCCTTGGTCATATGGGGCGCATCCATGTAGCCAGACGCTAACTGTTGTGCGTTGGCCCCCTTAAGTCTTGGCTCTTGATTATATACAGTGGCCATATGGCCACAGTCTAGAAGCTCCAAGCTCCACGCACCAAAAATTGGATAGAGCCCCCGACGAATTAGCCCACGATTAAGCCCATGGTCGACGGGCTAGCCTGATCGACAGGGGCTAACCGTTATATATATTTTCTCTAACAATCAATGGTGGAGGTCGATCATATGGCGTAAAGGTGCTAGTCCGTGGCCCGTAGACTGGAGGTTGAGCCAACTCCCACGCTAACAGTTTACATAAGAGTTGGACCGTGGTTATGTGGGAATGTACATATGACCACACCGGGGGATGGGGCCTAGCCCCAACCCTTTCTCCGCCCACTACACACTATATGTAAACTTAAATAGTAGCGAAAAGGTTTATGGGTAATCTCCACCAGGTAGGAGGGTTGGTAGCCCGACCTATGCCAAAACACTTCTGCCCATGCCCGAGGTTGCACGATCGAATCCCCTATGCTCCAAAATATTTTGCAACCAATGAACCAATAAATGGGTGCCACGTGGAAACCCATGTGTGGTCCAAGTGGCACCTCACCATTCACCGAAACCTATGCCATATGTCAAACGCTAAATGGTCCACCTGTTTGCTGAGTGTTTTTCATTGTACCTACCACGTGTCATATGGCCCTACCACTTCACCTTCCATGTGTCGTACGACCCTGCCACATCATCAGTATGGATGTGCCACATGTCACCCTTGCAATGGTGACATGTGTCACTCCCTGATTGGTCCATGTGTAACTGCCATGTCAACAACACATACGCCCAGTCACTCTACCACGTGTACCTTGCCACATCAGCTGTACGACTGTGCAACCTTTATAATCAGCTTCCACGTGGCACTGTACAGACTGTACAATCATAATTTTTTTACCTATTTGGTCAAATGAACAGATAGTGATATCTAAATCATATGATGTTTGTTTGATCCCATTCAAGTTGTGTTGGGTTCATATCGACGAGGTATATGCACACATCCGTTTTGAAGCCATTTTGAGAACTTTGATTTTTAGGCCTTTCTGAGCCCCATCAAGCTCCTGTATCCAATTATGGATCACACCTCCCCACTAAAGACCTTTTGGTCCTCCAAAAGGTTAAAAAATTAACCTCACTGATTACATACTCATAAGGACAAAAAAAAACACTATGTTTTTCAAAATGATGTTATAACAGGTCATCATTTCAACATGTGTGATTACATTAATGGAAGCAAAATACAATGAAGATGTGACATCCACTTCTGGAAAAACCAAGTGGTTGGTTTCTTTCATTCATGGTGTTCCTCTTGCTTTGCTGGTAATCTTTCTTCCTTCGTGAGTACATGCACAATCCTTTTTTCCTTCTTTGGACGAAGCTCTAGATTAAGCTTCCAACAACTAGTCTTTTGATGTCCACCCCTGTTGCAATAAGTACAGTGAGTTTTTGGCATCCAGACCTGTTTTCCCTTCTCTTTCTTCCATTTTGGAGATGATTCTTTATGTCATGTTTCCTTCCTGGTCGACATAAAATTCCTATACAAAGATTGTCTCTTCCAACACTTGGCAACACAATGCTTGGGTGAATGATAAAAATTACAAGGATACATATTCCACAAGTTCAAGATTGCATGATTATGTGTCTTATAATAAAAAAGAGAATTGGAAAATTCATGACCATTATACCTTCCTTGCTGATCTTTGCTTTGCTTTGGAGATGAATTTCATCCACTATCATAATCAAGGAGTGATACATCATCACCTTTCATGAAGTGTTCTTGCAATGACTTAAGCTGGCGATTTGAAGCATTACTTGCTTCCAAAGTTTTGGAGAATGTTCCAATATCCTCTTCGCCATATCCCAATCCTAAATAGCGAGGTATTTCCACAACCTCAATGGGATTAACGATACCTTGGCCCTCAATTCCAAGGCCCTTTCCTTCATAACCCATCTTGGTTAGCAATATCAAACCTATACCTCTTGTATGTTTTTCAAATGCACCAAAACCATATTGATGGGAACAAGGAGAATTTGATGAATGACCTTCACTGCATACCTCATATATGTTTTCTGAAACAGATGTAGAAGGCACTTCCTTCAATCCTTCTTTTCCTTTTTTGTTCTTTGAAGACTTTTCTTGAGCCGTTCTCTTTCGTTCCAAGTAGTCTTCATACAACACTTTCACCATCTTAGAAATGGAAAAGAGATCCTTTCTCATATCCTTCTCATGCTGAGAAATTCCCTCTTTAGAAGCCAATTTATCAACTGAGATGAGATCATCCCTGGTAAACATGCAAACTCAAATTCCAACCATCAACTAGCACTAATACCACTTGATCCGAAAAGATCTTTTATAGGACAATGGTTGAGTTATTATGCATGGGTTATTTAACCATTTATGAAGCTTAATGAAAGAGGAAGAATTATGAATGAAACATGAAAACCATCTACACATATACATATCTGAAATAAAGCAATAAGAACAACAAGCCATAAACACCAATGTGATAATGAAGTTCGACAATCTCGCCTACGTCTCTGAGCCTATGTCTGAGTGGGATTTCTTATTTATGTTCGAAGCTTTTCAAGTACATCATTAAAGTGCCAATGGATTACAACAATGAGTTGGTCATGTTCTACCAGATATCATGAACCCATCAAAACTTACGACACCCAAATCGGATGAATGAAACTCCCAAAAATGGCTCGGAAAGGTGTGCTCCTCAATAGCTTCCCTGCATGACAATGGCTTTGGCTCAACAATTCGGCAACATAAACCTATTCTTAACCTTCCTATATGGCTTCAAGAAACCTTGGTTTATATAAGCTTGAAGTTGGTAACCATCTCCTAACTTCTCCACAAGATCTAGCCTCAAAAAGGGTCCAATATCCCCCCAAAATGACCAAAATCTCTCAATTCTGCTAAATAAATATTATATAGTGAAAAACCCACTTTTGCAATTATTCAGAGCGCAACCCCCAAATTCATTGCCCCCTGGTCATATGGGGCACATCCATGTGGCCAGGCGCTAACTGCTGTGCTCTGGCCCCCCTTAATTCTTGGCTCCCGGTTATATACAGTGGCCATATGGCCGTAGTCTAGAAGATCCAAGCTCCACGTGCCAAACATTGGATAGAGCTCCCGATGAATTAGCCCATAGTTAAGCCCATGGTCGGCAGGATAGCCCGACCGACTGGGGCTAATCGTTATATATATTTGCGCTAATAATCAACGATGGAGGCCGGTCATATGACGTAAAGGTGCTAGTCCGTGGCCTGTAGACTGGAGGCTGATCCAACTCCCGCACTAATAGTTTACATAAGAGGTAGACCATGGTTATGTGGGAATGTACATACAACCGCGCCGGGGGCTGGGGCCTAGCCCCAACCCTTTCTCTACTCACTACACACTATATGTAAACTTAAATAGTAGCAGAAAGGTTTATGGGTAAGCTCCACCAGGTAAGCGGGCTGGTAGCTCGACCTACGCCAAAACACTTCCACCCATGCCTAAGGTCGCGTGATCGAATCCCCTGCACTCCAAAAACTTTTGCAACCAATGAACGAATAAATGGGTGCCACGTGGCATCCCATGTTTGGGCCACATGGCACCTCACCATTCGTCGAAACCTATTCCATGTGTCAAACACTGAATGATCCACTTGTCTGTTGAGTGTCTTCTGCTGTACCTGCCACGTGTTGTACGACCCTGCCACGCCATCAGTATGGATGTCCCACGTGTCACCCTTGCAGTGGTGACATGTGTCACTCCCTGATTAGACCACATGTAACTGCCATGTCAACAACCCATACGCCTAGTCACCTTGCCATGTGTATCTTTCCATGTCAGCTATACAGTCGTATGGCCTATATAGTCAGCTGCCACATGGCACTGTATAGACTGTACAATGGTCATTTTTTTCACTGTTTGGCCAAATGAATAGATCGTGATATCTAGAGCATACGATGTCCGTTTGAGCCCATTCAAGTTGCGTTGGGTTCGTATCGACGAGGTATACACATACATCCGTTTTGAAGCCATTCCGAGAACTTTTGTTTTAGGCCTTTCTGAGCCCCATCAAGCTCCTGGATCTAATTCTGGATCACCTTGTTGGAGAAATTTCTATTTTCGACACACTAGTTTAGTGGGAGTTAACTGACTAGTTCTATTTTAGACTTTCTATTTTTACCATCACTATTATGCATGCATGCATTCTTAAGGAAAGCTAACTGCTTGATTGTTTTTCTTAATTATGGAATGTTCTGCCCTATATATGAGTGTATTCCACGCATTCATTGTATCATATTGATCATGATCTATGTATCAATCATCAGTTCATTGGAGTAGTGTGAATATATTTTTCTCATTCTTCCATATTGAATCTCTCTTCCTTTCTTGATAAGATTTGTTTGTACTTTCTTTAGCTAGATCTTCTATGCAGGTTTCCATGAAACACTGACATGGTATCAGAGCTATGCTGCTTGGAGCAAGCCAGACAAGCCAAAGAATAAGGAAAATTGGGGTTTCGGCGAGCTAAATCCGTGGTCGTACCTTTCAACAGTTATTCCTCCTAAAATATTATGTTTTTGAGGAAATGACCCACTTGGAAAGTAAACTGACCCATTTTGGAAGTGGGTTTTCAAACGTTTGACGAGATTCTTCACCATTTTCTCAGAAAGTAAGCCACAAGATAGCCTCCTGAAACTGATACGAATCCATGGTCGTACCGTTTTGTAGTGATTGCTCCCAAAATATTATGTTTTTGAGGAAACGACCCACGTGGAAAGTAAATTGACCCATTTTGGAAGTGGGTTTTCAACCGTTTTCTCAGAAAGTAAGACGCAACATCATCTCTTGAAACTGATACTAATTTTCACTTAAAGTGCCATTTCTGTCGTGATTTCTTAATTTTTCACTTGCAATTTGAGAGAAAGTTTTTAGGGGTTCTTAGAAATAGTGGGAGAGATGGATAGGAAAACTATTGTACAATCAAACTTGGTGGTAATCCTCACACCATACAATTATTTTGATTGGAATCCCTAGGCGACATTCCAACTCAAAAGAAAATGATTGTATAATTTGATGATGGCGACAGAAACATAACCTACATCAGCGATTGAGAAGATGAGATGGGGAAACCGTAAGGATGAGGCCACAAAACTACTTCTTGAGTTAATATCCATTGATTTATGGTTTCATTTTGCTGCATGAAAGACTCCAAATGAGATCTGGACCACTCTGGAAGGACTCTTTGGAAAGTAGGATGAGATGTGAGGTCATATGCTTGAGGTAGAGTTGAATACCTTAGACCCTAAAATTTTTGATAATATACAAGATTTTTTTACTAAATTTAAATCTTTTCTATTGATCTTGGGTGAATGTGTTATTGATAAGTCTACACAAGAGAAACACCTTATTCTAACAATCTTGGCCAAGCTAGGACCAGAATACGTTGTATATGTCTCCAATTTCCATTCTGGCAGATGTCTTTCTGGAACAAATTGGAAAATGACTATGTTGGCTTAGTTGATTGAGTCTCTTACACAAGAGAAAACTAAACTCATACATATGGGCCTCATGAAAGATCCCAAATCACATTCACTCACCATGCATAATTGAAAAGGGTCATCCAAACAAAACGGGAATGAGGGATATTCCAAACCCTTTAATGATTCTTCAGGTTCCAAAGACTCTTCAGATTCCAAGAAGAAGAAGAAGGGAAATCAGTGAACTTACTTCAATAAATTGAATCATGAATAATCCACATGCATGAAGAAATAGATCAATCTTATGGCACATGCACTTCAAC
>JASDQU010753300.1:8691-21029 GCA_032191745.1 Picea mariana | reverse complement strand
AACCGAACATTGGTACTTTTTCTTCGAGGCTACTGCAACAAGCATCCCAAGTTATGAGATGAACAGATACTCTATGTACAACATGCTGACGCAGACCCCTACCCTCCTGGCTGAGATCTGCACAGGATTGTTATTTATTCTCCTCGAGCCAAAGCGGCTCCCTCGGATCCCAATTGGAACCTCACGTATCGATCCACAGGTCCTTCATGAAGACCCACCCTGTGAAACTTAACACCAAGCGTGAGCCTTACATCTCCATGCGACCACAACTGGGCCTTGCCACAAGCACCTTTCGCAACTCACAACTCACGAGTTCATGAGTCAAAGATCCTCGACTCCTCTTTCTCCAAACACCGATACCCGAGAATGCGATACAGGTATGGATCCTCCTTGTTAGCGCCTTCCACACATAACCACCGGCTAGGGCCAAGTGCTTAGCACTACTCGCAACTCACGAGTTGGAGTGTTGAGCCCTCGTGCTCCTCCTTCATGAATCCACGAGACACGATAAGTCAATAATGGGTTGACTCCTTTCCCAGGCGACGCATGTCCTCCACCTGTCACCCGCTTCCACTTTTCTCTAGGCACTCTATGTTGTGCCACCTGTCAACCACGCGGTCCCCACCTAACAGACGTGACACACGTTCACCCGAGCCCTTGGTGCTCGATAATTTGCGATCTTAGCGATCAAAGTGCAACTCCTTCACCCTCCAAAACCCCGATACATGAGGTAGCGAGGTGCCAAATCTCATGGATCTCCTTCCTCCTTGATTGATGGTTCAGGTTCAATCGCGATCTCGTGACTCGGGGGTTTGAGGCACAAAGAACTCTACCTCCCTGCTCGCGATACCTGAATTCGTGAGATGATCCAGATCTCTGCCACTTGTCCTCCAAAATGGACGGTCCTGATGCTTTCGGGACTTGATGAGTCCTCTTCCTTCTGCTGTTACGAGGGTTAAACCCCGCGCACCTTTTCTGGATCCAACAACTCATGGCAACTTGACACTTCTCCCCGAAGCATCTACACCGTCCATTTTATCTACTCTCCTGTGCGACCTCCTCCTGCTGTCTGGACGTAGATTCAATAGTCCAGATCTTTCCTCCTAGTGCCGATCCAATGATAGCTGTAGCTCCCTCCTAAGCTTACACTTCTTCCTTTCCCTTGGAAGATTTTCGACGCTTGAAGGACTCGACCTTCAATGATTCTCTTGCAAGCCCAGTTCCCTTGGGTCTCGTCTACATTGTAGAAATGCTTTCCCTCCTGAGCTTGTCAACTAAGAAACCTTGAAAGGTTTTCTCTGTGCGCACTCTTCTTGCACTTTTTCTTCTGAGCTTATGGACTTAGAACAAGTCCACTCTCACACACTCCTTGTGCTGCTAAGATTTCTAAAAACTCAGATTCAAGGCCATTTCTTGGAAAGAAATACCTCACGCCCTCCTGGCGTCCTTCTGCTCGATGCACACCTTGCAGAGTCTACAGGGTATTCAACAACCCTGTGAGTGTCTTCTCCTTGCCACTTCTCCTATTTCAGAACTCAAAAGAGAGTTCTCCTCAATGCACTCCTTGCACTCACTCGATTTCCTCCTGGCAGAGCTTCTACATAATCCTTAGTGACTCTGTCTTCTTACCGAACTCAAAATAGAGTTCTCCTCAATGCATTCTATGCATTTTCTTGATGCCCTCCTGGCAGAGCCTTTATATAATTCTCAACAATTCTTCTTCTCATCTCTGTGCCCTCCTCTACACAGTTTTACCTCTAAGGTGTTCAGCAACCTTGAGGCTTCCTCCTTGAGTCAATGAATTCCTCTGGTGCACCCTCCTGGTACGTCTTTGTCTGAAATTCCACAGAATTCAGAAGTGCACTTCTGCACTGGTTTTCAGAGACCACAGTACTTTGTCATGCACTCTTGCATGAAAACACAAAGAACCAGACCTGAAATCGAAGAACTCTCAGATAGGAAAATCTATCTACCCCTGCAAATGCACATCTAACATACATCTACAGCATATCATCAACACATAAAGACATTCATTCATGAACTTACTAACACATGAACAACAATATGCAGGAAAAACTGCTTTGTATTAACATCAATGTCTAATTACAATGTGTTCAAGCTCGGACTGCAATAGAGTCTCGGCTCTTCTCTCCTATCTCTATCTTCTATTCTTCTCCACCTCTCTACAGACTCTCTCGACTCATCAACTGTCCTGACTAGTCCTACAGATACAAAGGATCTTTTTTTACAAAAGGGGGCTCCTCGAGCGCTTCCCTCCATCCTCACCAACTCTCATTAATTACATTGAATTACATTGAATGGGCCATCTAATCCGAATTGGATCTAGATCCCCGTCAACATGTCAACCATTAAAGGCGACACTAACTACAGCCTGCTCAAAGGCACGACTTGGCTCTACAGCCTTACAATCATTTAATATATTAAATTCAAATTTGAAATTTGAAAGTGAGAGGGTTGCGCCTCTCCTCTCCATTGAATGAGTGCTTGAAGTGTTGGCTGGCTGGTGCTTGATGATGTGGAGTGATGCTCCTGCATCACATGTGTACAACTGAGCTTTACAATCATCCACTCAGAGTTCACCTTTTGAGACATGTTTTGGGTACCTACCAAAGGTTCCTTTGGACTTGATGTATGGGAGATATGCTGATGTAAATGAAGAACAAATAGAGGCCAGAGCCCACAAGTTCATCCAGAGGATTCGGTAGATACACCAGGCATTCTGGGAACAGTTGGAGAAAATTCAAGCATAGTATAAAGCTTGAGAGTCGGCATGACAAAAATGGGGTTGATCACCAGTTCCAGGTTGGAGACTGGGTATGGCTTCACATCAACAAGGAGAGATTAAAGGGTGAAGGCAAGAATCTCAAGCCCATTCATTATGGACCCTTCACTATATTGGAAAAAAGTGGTACCAATGCTTTTCATTTGGATCTTCCACCTTATATGTAGATTTACTCAGTTGTGAACATTGAGAACTTGAAACTTTTTAAGCCTTCCATTATCATGGATCAAGATGAGGAAGTTTCAATACCTTCAGTTGATGAGTTTTCACCTGAGTACTTGGATGAGCTACAGGAATATATCATCCTGGACAAGAGGACGAGGACTTCACGTAGGGGTGATGTTGATTATCTTCAAGTAGGCTTAAAAGGCACACATCCAAGCAAGGAAAAGTGGATCGAGAAGGACAAATTGAGGGGACTCTTCTCTCACTTACCTTTTGATTGATGAAATCTTTTGGTGGTCCAAAAATATCTCAGTGGGAAGGCGTGATCCAAAAAGGATCCAGAGAAGGAAAAGAACAACTCAGAACTCACAGAGGCAACTCAGAATTCTTAGAATGGCTTCAACAGATAGAGAAAGGGAAAAAATTCAAAGTTCCCAAAAATAAGTGAAAATGACATGATCGTGAAGAACACATAGCAAACAGATCATCAAACAGAGTTACGGTTTGAAAGATATTCGCTGTCAAAGTTGTGGTCAAACATGGAAAGTCAACAGGGGCCACATCATCATTTGTACTACTGATGTCATCATGATGTCAACAACTGACATGGTAGGATGACAGTTGTTGACGTTAGCATGCCACATGTCAGAACAGAGGCTGCCACGTGTCACCCACCAATGGGATTTTCAGGGGTCCATGTGGACCAATAGAAAAATGCCACGTGGCACCCCCAGGTGACGCCACATGGAACCACCCAGGAAGCGCCACTTGTCATGTACGGATTGAAAAATTGTTGAAGTTAATGAATAGGTGGACCAATTAGTGGATTCCACATGGCCCAATCAATGGGCGACATGCGTCACCCCCGAAACGCCCAAGGACGACCCGTAACCGAAAAATAAAATATATATATAAGGCAGGAACTCGCCAAATCTGGCGGAGGTCCACTGTATCTAGCATATCCACCAACAATAGAAGTCGGTAACCAAACTTAGCAGGGGTTATAACCAATGGCCCAAAAGGGAGGCCCGCGGGTTTGACCCCGGGACCTCCTCACACATTGACGTTTTAATAATAGTGCCAACAACCAACTCGCCAACATAACTCATTGGTAAATCCATCCGCCGCTTTGTTATTTAAGCCAGGTTCAACCCAGCCGGAAGGGGAAGGTGCGGCCATACAAATTTGGCATGGATTTCAAGGAAAAGGACTTTCATTATTGTAGGTTGCAGAGGGCAAGAAAACTGAGAAAAAAATCTTCTTGGGCCTGGGAGTGCCAGAGCTAGATCGAGGCGTGGAGACAATCATTTTTGGGTAATTCGATGCCACCAATTCAATGGTGATGTCTTTTTTCTGATCTTAGCATTATTTTCGTGGCTTGATTTCAGAATGAGGTATATTTATGTATTTGCCAAATTTATTTGCAGAGTTAATAAAAAAGCCTACCCATTTGAGAGCAGGACCCTGAGATGTAGTCCACCAGGGATGAACTTCGTTATCAAGTTCTTGTGTTCATATCTGATGCTTATGTCTCTTGATTTTTTATTTTTCGCTTCTTTAATGGTGCACTTTAATTTATGCTCATTTAATACAATTCTTTATAAGTCACGATGGAAAGATCCTGGATCATCCACACGACTTCATCAAACCCATGCACCATCTTACTCTTCTCAATCTCCATATGTTCAAACTTTTCACCATGTTGGCACATTGCATTCACCATCTTCTCAATAGTCTTCTCTAAGATAATGAGTTGATCCTTCATTATGCATGTCTTGGGCTCCCTCTCGGTGCCACTTCCATCTGCATGTGATCCTACCGTGACCCTCCAAGAATCTTCACTTCTACTTGTGAGTGGTTTGTCCAAGGTAGACAAGAACTTGCCTCAATACTTCATCAAAAATATATGATCAATTATGTGATGAACCAATTCACTTTACCTGTAACATTCCCCAATCTAGATGAGGACCATTACGTACAAAAAACACATAAATTTAATTTGTTTTTGCTAACTAAATTCATGTAGCTTACTAGCTACGAAAACTAGATTTAATTATTGTATGTTACCATTAATTAAATGCATCTACAAAATTCTAAAATAAACATGAAATGCAACTAATAAACTCAAATACAACAACATATAAATCCTTTTTAAACACAGAGTGGATGCACAACACTTTAAATCATAAATATAACACATACAATAGATAAAACACTTATCTTTTAATTTAGTTGTGCAACCATCTGCTAGGGATGAATGTTCCACCCAACCATATATTTTTTGTTCCAAAAATCAACAACACGTCACCCCCGAGTTGGGGCTAGCAATCCACAAAAAAGGTTGGTCTCTCATTGTCCACTCACGGCTAAGAAATCCCACAACCCACTAGTAATATCCCACAACTATCCCAATTTTCCACCAGCTCTCTTTCTATTGACCTATCCAACCCAAGGAATGTACCCCTTCACTGATCTCATTCCCTTGGGAATCCCATTCGTTTATCAGGGTCTCTCTATCATAGGTAACTAGAAATATCTCTGCCGAGAAATGCAAGGGAGCTCATTGCCAGGAAAACTACTAGCAACACAACAACAAGAACTTGTTGTTATAGTACATCTCACACAAGAGTTCACTATTCAGACCTGATAAATTGGCTCTTCAGTCTTCTGCTCCAAATACGCTCCAAAAATACTTCAGCTTTCTCTAGAATTCACCCTCCATTGTTGCTCCATCTCCAAGCTCTTATTTTTTACTCTCTGCTTGTTGGTCATGCAAAAAATTGTCTGTCTAACACTGTTTAACTACCCATATGAATTTACTCTCCTTTGGATTGCTTGATTGACTCACACACTTCCCCAAGATAATTGTACTTAGCCTCCATGCTCCCAATAACTATGGGATGTGACTTCTCACACCCACCCTCTTACATGTATTCAATGATTGGATTTTGGGAACACTTAATAGTAAATTAGAAGGTTCATATACCAAAAATAATTTTAGGAAGTGGGTGGAATTAATAGACATGGGTAATTCCCCTTGGACCCCTCTATTAGGAATTCTCTTAGACCCTCCCCTCTCTTGTGGATTAATTCAACCCCCATCTCTTGTCCATGTCCCCTTAGAAGTTGACATCACATTTTATTATTAAAAATAAAAAATACATTTCACATATACATCGTTTGACCATAGCCACACATTATATCTACATTAAGCATTAATTAAATTGGGGGTTATAATGGGATGTTAAATTCCCCTCCCCTATGATTGTGCATCGTCCTTGGTGCACACTATGCCAATACACATGCACAAATTTACATCATAATACTAAGAAATGCAAATTCTACAGTTTTACAACTCCTGCAATAGTTCTAACCAAAATCTCTTGTTCCTCTCAACTCGTTGACCCAAAGAATGTACTCCCTTCACTTCTCTTAGTACAACAGGTTGTACCATTTGTTTTTCAGGGCCCCTATCGCAGGTTGGTAGGACTTTGAGATGTGGTTTTGGAACTCTAGTTGCTCAAAATGGAGTCTTGCATTATGTTTTCTTCAAAATTGACAAAAAATTGTGGGTATTCCTCCAACATGTTTTCTTTATGATCCCATGTAGCATATTCAGGACCATATAAATTCCATTGAGCCTTTATCATCCCTATGGATTTGTTCCTAAGAACTTTGACTTTTTGGTCCAATATGCATACTAGTTCCACCCAAAAATATCATTCATGTGCCACCTAGATCATAGTCCAATAAATTATGTGGTTAGAGTCAGGCACATATTTATTTAATAATGACACATGAAAGACATTATGCACTCTCATAGATGCAAACAATTCTAGCATGTATGCAACTGGACCTATCTTTTTTAAGATTTCAAAAGGTCCACAATATCTTGCTGCCAACTTTGGGCAAGTTCCTAATATTAGCAAACTTTTCCTCACTTTCACTTTTAAAAACACATGTTCGCCCACTTTGAAATCTCTGAAAACTTTGTTTTTGTCTGCTTAAATTTTCTTCCTATCATGGGAAGCCTTTAAATTATGCTTGATCTTTGTCATATTCTCTTTCATTTCCTTCAACAAATCTGGCTCAATAACTGCTCTGTCTATTGGATTATCCCAACTCACAGGTGTGTTACACTTTCTGCCATACAATGCTTCAAATGGACTCATTTTTAATGAGGTATGATACCCATTATTGTAAGCAAATTCAACTAAATGAATACAATCCCCCCACTTTGATGGTTGGTCCATCACATACATTATGATCATGTCCTCAACTATTCTATTAGTCCCCTATGTTTTCCCATCTGACTTTAGGTGATATGTTGTACTGAGATTTAGATTTGACCCAAAGCCTTTGAACAAACATTTCTAAAAACTAGATGTAAACTTGGGATCTTTTTCTGAAACTATTTCCTTAGGCACCTCATGTATCCTCAAAACTTCTTTCATGTAGATTTCTGCAATATTTGATGCCTTTTGTGTAGAATTTACTAGAATAAAATGTGTTTCCTTAGTTAATTTATCCACCATCACCATAATAGAATCATGCTACTTCACTTTTCTGGGCAACTTAGTAATAAAATCAACTATGACTACTTCCCACTTCCATACTCGAATGGGAAATGGATGCAATAACACAATTGGATGCCTATTCTTTGTCTTCACCTTTTGGCATTCTAGACATATGGCTATACAATTAGCCACTTCTTTCTTCATTCTTGGCCAAAAGTATCGGCTTCTTGCAGCTACAATTTTCTTTTGATATCATGAGTGCCCAACATATGGCACATTTTTCATTTCCCTCATCAATGTATTTTTCAGCTCACTAGAATTCGACACGTATACTTTGCCTTTGTATGTGAGAATTTCATCGTCTTGCAACTCATAATATTTAAATTTCTATTGTAAATTTCCTTCTTGTAATGTTTCTTTTATTTGTAAATATTTCTTATCTGAATTTGTCGTTGCAACAATTTAATCTTTCAGATCATCCCTGTACATGCTAATGGTTGTAATATGCATTTCATGAGATATCCTACTAAGTGCATCAACCAATTGATTTTCCTTGCCTTTGATATGTTTAGTTTCAAAGTCATATTCACTAAGGAATTCCAGCCATCTAGTTTGTCTGGCATTTAATGTGGGTTGTCCAAACAAATGTTTTAGACCACAATGGTCTGTCCATAGCTCAAATTTCCTCCTTGTGAGGTAATGTCTCCACATTTTTAATGCATGTACAATTGTTTCTAATTCCAACTTGCAAGGATGATTTTAGGGGCTAAATTTCGCTCATGGGCTAATTTTCAATGGTTTTTGCCAAAAACAGATTCACTATTCTAAAAATGATTCGCCCAAATTCTATAGGATAAAATTATTTTACCTTAAAAATTGCAAAACAATTATACAAACTATACAAAATCCTTAGAAATTTGAATATTTTTACAAAAATATCACCAAACATTTGTAGTTTTCATATGAGGGATTAGTAAGATTCGCCAAGGTTTCTACATTTTAAAATAAATTTGAATCCTTAAAATCATCCCTGATTCCAAGTCATGTGTAGCATCATTTCTATCATGCTATTTTAATTTTTTGGACTCATAACATACCACGTGATCTTTTTGTGTGAGGATTGTACCAAGTCCTTCCTTACACACATCAATGCACACAACAAAATATTCATTTGGATCTACAATCTTCAAGATTGGTGCACTTGTCAAAATGTCTTTCAGCTGCTGAAATTTCTCTTCACACTTGGGAGTTCATTCAAATTTCACTCCCTTCTTTTGCAAAGAAGTGATTGGACTTGCAATCTTTGAGAATCCTTTTATGAATTTTCGGTAATAACCAAAAAGACCCATGAATGACCTGACCTTTGTCACATTTCTTGGTACTGGCTATCCTCTAATGGCCTCTATCTTCTCTGGATCAATTGATATCCCTTATGTGGAAATTATATACCCCAAGTAGTGAATCTTCTTTTTATAAAAGATGAACTTACTTAGCTTATCATAAAATTTATGCTCTCTTAAAACTTGCAACACCATTCTTAAATGTTTCCCATGTTCCTCCTCTGTCTTTGAGTAAATGAGTATATAATATAGGAACAAAATTACAAACTTGTCCAGGTATTCCCTAAACACTCCATTCATCGGGCACATGAAAACAACTAGGGCATTTGATAGTCCAAATGGTACTATCGTGAATTCATAATGCCCATATCTTGTTCTGAACATTGTCTTGTTGATGTCTTCTTCCTTTATCCTCACTTGATGATAGTTTGATCTCAAGTCAATCTTGGAAAATATTCTTGCACCTTTCAGTTGATCAAATAAGTCATCAATCCTTGGAAAAGGATATTTGATCTTTATGGTGACCTTATTTAAGGTTCCATATTTCTTCTTCACAAAAAGAACAAGGGCACCCTAAGGTGACACACTTGGGAATATATACCCCTTCTTTAACGACTCTTCAAGTTGCATATGCAACTCTTTCAACTCTTGTGTGCCCATTCTGTATAGTGTCTTGGACATTGAGGCAACTTCTGGAACTAAATCAATAGAGAAATCAAGGTCTCTCTTTGGTGGCAACCCCAAAATTTCTCCAAAAACATTCTCAAAATCCCTTAAGACTGAATGGTATTCAATGATCCCCACCTTATCTATGACTGCCTCTTCCATATGGGATGAAAAAACCTAACATCCCTTCTTGAAACTCTTTTTCAATTTCATAGTTGAAATTTATCTAACAACTACATCTCTTGGAATGCATCAAACCTTGCCTTGCTTCCCTTCTTCATCAATACATGTGATTATCTTGTTGTAACAGTCTAGGACAACATGGTGTTGTTCCAACCAATCCATTCCAATTAGACAATCATATGAACCAAATGGTATGATGTTAACATATACCTTTGTGTTGAGTTCATTCATGTCTATTGGACAATCTTTATCTATCTCGTTGATTTTCCTCTTAGTCGATAAGACAAACTAAACTAACCAATATTCTTATGCTTACTCCTTTGCAAGTGAAAATTTTCAACAATGTTAGATTTTATGTAACTATGTGTAAGGTACCAGGTCTATTATATTAGTAGAAAAGAGAAACAATGCAGAAAATAACACTAAGATAACAACAAAATACGGAAATATTGCAGAGATAACAACGAAACAAAAAATTATAAGGAACCAGAACACCATAATTGTAACTTTATTGATAGGAAACAAGGTTCATTTGCCTCTTCTAGAGGGCAACCTCCAACAGAGCAGAGCTCTATTACAATAATTCTTCAAGACAAAATTTCTCATACCCTATACTCCTATTTATACTAAATCTATCTATCCAAAAGAACAATCTATAGGAAGATCCTTCTAGAAGTGGAAGCTTCTATTAGGTATTTTTACATTTGACTTATGCTTCCTTATTACTAGGACTTATTAATATTGACCTTTATTACATGGAAATATATTATTCTACCCACTTGATGGGTTAGGTAAGTTAGGTCCCTAACATGCCCTCCCCTTAAAATCAACCTTTTCCTCAAGGGTTGAGATGAGGAAATTGTTGCAGAATGTTAGTTGGCTCCTAAGTGGCATCTGCTCGAGTTTTATCTTTCCACTAGACTAACACTTCCTTGATGGTGTGCTGACGAAGACGACGCACACACTGGTCTAAAATTGCTTGTGGATGAAACCGTATGGATCCTTCAACATAGTTACTAACTTAATGAGAAATGTGACCTCAAAACGAGAACTCTGGCCCAAAAAACCCATATTTTTGCATAAAAAACATCAAAATCAACCCCCAAATCAAAATGTGGTGCTACTGGTAGCACTATTTTTTAAAACGGTGTCAAATTACAATAGTTTTCAAACATGGCCTTCAAAACTTAGATAGTATCTCAGAAAAACCTTAAAATTAGCACCTAAAAACAAATAAGATGTTTTTGATTTTTTTTTTTCCTTTTCAAAATGTTAAATTTTGAGATCATTCGAAATTATATTTTTATCACTTGGTACCATTAAAACCAAAACCTCAAAATCAACCATCAAATTGAAAAGTACTGCTACTGGTAGCACCCATTCTAAAATTGGGGTATTAAAATGACACATTTTTATAATGTGGTAAAAGAACTCATCATTACTGTAAACAAAATCATAAAAGCAACCCTTAAATGTTTACTTTTTAAATGTTATTATCATGCAAAACACAAGGTAATACATAATGCCATGAAAATATCACAATATACTTTAAAAATTCACGTCACTTTTTAATAATTTGTCCTTTTAATAATAAAAAAGTAAATACAAGTTACATTGAATGAAACATAAATAATTTCTCAAAAGTAATGTTATATTGACCATATTCAAAACATATGAGCTAAGAAATTTTATTATACTATCCATAATAAAAAAAAATATCATTCATAAAACATAACAAAAGATTCATAACTTCATGTAAGATCATATGTACGTTCAATGCTCTTTTTTAGTTACCATACAAACATCATATGGATAAAAAATTATTAAAATGTTCCATACACTTATTCATATTGACTCATGGTTTATGAAATACCACCAGAGTCTACATTGTCTTCAGATGAATGTTTTGATGAAGATGTAGATGATCCATACTCTTCTCTATTGTCTATGATTGCACCATCTGAGTCTACATGCATGCCCAACATTTCAGATGTCAAATGCCTTTTAGATCTACGACTAGGTTCAACAGACTCCCATCTTACATTTATTTCTTGCGGCAGAAACCTCTTTATAATCTATGTTGTCTTGGAGCGAAGAGTTCCTCTCTTTGTCAAATTGAAGTCATAAACAAGTATGTCAACATCGTCTAATTCTAAGAGATCAGTGCGACAACGAGTTGTATTTTGACCCTTTCTTTTTCTCTTTCTATTGACATGTTTCTCAACCACCATCTTTGGCTTATACACACCATTGAATGGGTGTGTACTTGTTGCATACCAATGCACTTCAATTGCAACAACATCATCATTTTATTTCTCAATATTTATAACCTTTCCTATCCAGAATGGATAACCATGTGGATCCTCAATCGCTAAAACTGCAATCATGCTACCCTCCTTAATATCTTGTACTGAACCCTTGTAAAGGTCTTCCATGGCTTCACATTGTGCATGTGACCTTCGTGAACCAATATACATTTCTCTTTCCTTTGCTTGTGTAATCTCAATAACACCTTGAGATTCTTGAACTTCAACAATGTTTGTTTCTTCAGATTCGTTTGGCATATTTTGTGGCCAATGAAATGGAGTCCTCAACATTGTATCTTCATTTTTTGAGCTTGAAATTATGTCACTTTGACTATTGAAAAAAGACTCCCACCAAACA